>JAWZYV010012567.1:0-171555 GCA_038373885.1 Cheiracanthium punctorium | reverse complement strand
GAAGAATTTACACACAGCACTTTAAAAACAGCTTCACAAAGCAAGCTAAAACACAGCTTCTATAGCACTATCAGTTCACACAAAACAAGCGTACTGAGAGCTCTTCACACATTGAATGTTCAACTCGCAACTGACTCCTCGGGGCGATGCACACTTCTATAAATAGCCGACGCAGGAGGTACAAGAGGTTTCCAGAAAAGTCAATTTCTCGAGGGTTCTACATAAAGCGTGAATTTTGATTACGTCATAGAAGAGAAATGTTAGGTTATTATGCGTTTTTAATGCAGGAAAAACAACTTCCAGGCCCCATTGGGAAAATCGCGCCAAATGACCAAAAAGTCGCCAAGCTTGGCGACTTTTGGCGAAATATCGCCAAATTTTGCGCCAAAAATAAGTCCTCAAAAGTGAAGAGATCTAAGCTCTAGGACTAATATTTCTCGAGATTTCTAGAAGCCCATAGAAAAACATATGGGAAAGCGAAACCTCCGTATCTCCGGTTCTAATTGGCCGATTTTGATGCAACAAAAAGCAAGATTTATCTATTTGAAGCGTAGAATACGAATTTTAAACCATTTTAAGCCCCAGAGCAGCGGGTTGCCCCGAAAATTCGTAACAATATTTATATTAACTTTATGTTTGCTTAATAAAATGTTTTGAATATATTTAGATTACACATTTATTCTTTGTTTTATATTGCTGAAAAAAGATATGACGGTGGGAGAATGGCGATTGAAGTGGCGACCAATGGCAATTTCTTTTATCGCCACTTGTGGACATTTAATTGCCACGTGGCGAGTGGACAACCGCTAATTTTTTACCTATAAGAGAAAGGCATTAAAACTGTAAAATATATTTTTTGTCTGTTTAAAATATTAAAATTCATAAATATGTTAAGAGTAAAGACATTAAATTTATAATTTTATTTTAAAAAATAATGCCTCTATAATTTTTTAAAAATACTTTTCTTTTCATAAAAGCTAAATAATTTTTGAACTTAAAGTGCATTATTATTAGTTTGCTTTAAAAAAAAAAAAGCATTTTATAGGGCCTGTTCGAGAATTCACCGGTTGGTTATGCACAGATGCTACTGGTTGCGGTCATTCTTTGGTTAAGTGACGTCACGGTTGTCAACCGGTTTTGGTCATCCTCACCACATCCGATTCCAAGTCAAGAAAACAAAAATAAGCATTGGCAATACTATGCCAATAACCGGAATCACCCACCTCGCTAGCAGGGTCATTCTGTTTGCACTCTGGTCACGCTGAGCAGACAACTGCTACATGACCGAAACATTTTCTAATGCAGTTACTTCCAGAGCTCCACCTTTTCGAACATTCTGGTCATGCACCGGTGCACAACCGATGAATTCTCAAACATGCCCATAATAAGTAATTCTGTGTGGATAAGGGTTACAAACCTATTTCATTTCTTCATTCTGTCCAACCAGAGATGAGCTCTGATAGCTGCGTGTGCTTGTTCAAATTCGCCAATCAAATAATAGATGCCAGAAGCTACAGTGCGACAAAGTGAAAAAAAGTAGAGAGAAATTTGTTAATTGCTATTTTTTCCATTCATAAAAATCTAGAACATTTTAAATAGAATTCATTGCTTTGCATTTATATACTAATACTATATTTTTAATATATTGGGTTGCAGGGAAAGTTCTGTCGTATTTTTAAAAAAATATTTGAATTCATTTATAAAAATATGTGTTTAATATTAATTAACTGTACAGTTGTTACTTTTTTAATATTTAGTTAAGTTATTTTTAACAAAGAAAACTTTTTTTTTCGGGTAATAAGTTTTGATGTTATCTTTACATTTAGATGCTTTTGTAATTTATTTTAAATTATTACAGTCTTGGGAAATAATCTTTTTTATTGATGTAAAACTGGGAAACGGTTCCTTAGATTTAATGTGAATACAACACATTTTATATCATTGGTTTAACCTTCACTACTATTCTCAATTTGCGTTTAACAACTTTTGTTTTGTTTTTAACTGTAAGTGGTTCATATTTAAAATTACATGGTTCATTTTTAAATTTCACACATGCATATATTAAAAATGATTTTTTCAACCTAAATTACTAATTAACACTATTTTTTTAAGGCAGGCTGAAAACTACATTAAAGCAGCTTGGGTCATAAATTAAAACAGGTTTACACATAATTTTTGGTAAAATATATTGCTAATTTTGAATATTCAAAGAGGAAATTTTGGTAAAATATTGCTGATTTTGAATATTCAAAGAGGAAATTTTTCTTTCTAATTTTATCAAGGTAAATAACTGTTTTTAACATTGTGCCACATAATTTACATGACAAAGTCATGGAATTTTTCAGTTTTATACAGGATTCCCACTGATTTATTGGTATAAAAAATAAGGGATTTCTAAGTTTTTTTTTTTTCAAGGCCAATAATCGAAGCTACTTTCCAATGCAATTACCTTGTTACAGCTCTTTAGCCTCTGGCGGTCCAAGGCCAGCCAAACGGCTTTGCATACAAACAGCTAGCTGGCGGCCAAAAGAAAGTAACATTTCCTTTCCCTGCTTTACAGCAGGTGGAACTTTTTACGATTGCTGGACAATAGCTGATACAGGAGGCGCGAATACCTCCCACGACCTCCAGATGTATTTTCTCTTTTTTCTTCACACGAAAATTTCCCCAGTTATTCTTCCGCGTGGTCATCATAAACGCCGGCTTTCAAGGAAGTGTGGATTTTCACCACCACCTGCGGTGAATTTCCATCAGATAATTTCTGAAAGGGGGAAGGCAACGTTCTTCAAATTTTGGCCGGGTCTGGACTTGTGGACGCTCTAATTGAAAACTCGCCTGAACGTCAGAGGGTTAATAATACAGCAAGCATTTCATGTCTTTTTAAAGTACTGACCCCTTCTTTCTTGCTGCCAGTATATTTTCAGACTAGAGTTTAAGTTATGCACCAGCAAAATTAGAGCACTTCAATTCTTTTGCATGGGATTTTTTTTATATCAAAATGTCACCAAACTCAAAAATGAATAAGTAATATGCACACATTGTACATATTACTTATTTTAATACAAAATACATACTTTTATGATAATTTTCTTTAAAATAATACAACCGTTAAGGGATTAAAGTGCACTTGAGTTAAAACAATCAATGTTTTAATCAGTTATTATATTATGTATTTATCTCATATCACTCATTTTCCATTTCCACGCCAACTATGATGAAAGGTAAAAGAATCATGGAACAAGAGAGTGCAAACCAGAGAAAGAAAATACCTCCTCTCCTATACCTCAGATGAGTAGGACGCAGGTATTTTGAGCTCTGCTCTTTCAGGGAGTTTCTCGTGTAGGTGTGCCGAACCGGTTATGGTTCTCGGGGTCTGCGGGAAAAAAACGGGAACGGAAAAAACGCGAACGGTAAAAACGCCCACGGAAAAAATGCCAAACGGTAAAAACGCCCACGGAAAAAACCGCCAACATGATTCCTTTAACATATGAACTATAGGCGTATCGTCGGTTGGGGGGGTCACAGGGGGTCACGTGTCCCCCTGTGCCCACCCCCCCGAACAATTTCGTCAATTTTTAAAAATAAACATGTTTGAAATTTTAAAGAAACTTTTCTTTTCTGCTCTAAAATTTCGATATGTGACCCCTCAAATGTTTCCTGTGCACCCCCAAATTTCAGTAGGTGTGGAGCAGTGATGAGCCTTCCTTAGGAAGCTATTGTTAATAGGTTTTCCTAAGAGTGCAATACATATGAACCATAGGCGTAGGGTCGAAGAGGGGGGCACAGGGGGGGCTTGCCCCCCCGAACAATATCGTCAATTTCTTAAAAAATATAAACATGTTTGAAATTTTAAAGAAACTTTTCTTTTCTGCTCTAAAATTCGATATGTGACCCCCTCAAATGTTTCCTGTGCACCCCCAAAATTTCAGTAGGTCTGGAGCAGTGATGAGACTTCCTTAGGAAGCTATTGTTAATAGGTTTTCCTAAGAGTACAATACATTCGAACCATAGGCGTAGGGTCGAAGAGGGGGGGGCACAAGGGGGGGGCTGTATCCCCCCTTTCCTCCCACTTCGTCTAAAAATTTTTTAAACGGACCGTTTGTTTTAAAATTTAAAAGAAATTTCCTTTTCTGCTCTTAAATTCGACATGTGACCCCCTCAAATCTTCATGTGACCCTCCAAATTTTCAGGTTGGTCTGGGAAGCGGTGATAATCCTTGTCTAAAAAAAGCTATTGTTATCAAGTTTTCATACAGCATATTTCGTACATAATGAATCTATCGCAATCGGGCAAGAGAGGGTTACAGGGGAGATGTCCCCTCTGTCCCCCAAATCTTTTTATTTTAAACATTTGTTTGAAGGGTCGTTTTTAACGTTCCACTTAACAATGCAAAAAAAAAAAAACTCCAGTCTGTGACTTGAGAGAATATTTGTTTTTCTAAAACAAAAAAAAAAAAAACTTTTCACTGTCACGACTAGCTTCATTTAGAAACAAGGTTATTTTTTAAGCAGTCTATCAATTTTATCCACACCCAATAGGTTGTGTCTTCAATTCCCTTCTTACATACTAAGGTTTTTACAACTCTTTCAACTACCTATTTTCTTAAACTTTTAATTCTATGCCAATGTCTTTAATCATGCAAAAACAAAATAGATTTATATCGTTGAGCTGCAAGTGAATCGTATTTTCCCTTTTCCTTAATACAATACTCTCACAGTTTTCTCATAAACGTGATATTAATAGTACTACTAGATTTATTGCATCTTTTTTGTGTCGTTGCTCGTATTTTATTCATATATGATAGCTTCAAATATTTGAATAAGTTATCCTTCTAAATATTTATATTTTTATCAGTCTTGCGTAATTTCAGCAAGTTTTTTTCCGTTCATTTATCTTAAAAAGTTTAACAAAGCTGTAAGATTTATAAAGAAGAGAGCTTTATAAGATATAAATTTATCTAATAAAAATTTTAAAAAAAATGTAATCAAGTAGCTTTCACATTGTAGAATAAATAATTTTTTACTAATTTCATCACATTTTAGTAAAAGACTAATGTATAGGTATAGGGTTCTGGCTTACCGCGCGGCCACTTTCCTCCATCTGTAATGTGAATTTGGGTTAGGACCCCTCGAAAAGTCCTCCACCCGAGGCCTGTCCTAAATTAAGCAGTCAATCTTGTGTATGAAGGGGCCGTGGTAGCCCAGTGGTTAAGGCGTTGGATTCGTAACCGGAGAGGTGGTGGGTTCGATACCGGCGTACACCTAAAGACCACCGTGTACATGCGGCGTACGTGTGCCACGTCTTCTAATCCCGTCGTTCCGAAAGTCCGCTCGGTCGTGTCGCTAGGGCCAGGTTTTCCGAGGGTGTCAATATTCAGATAGTCCCGCCGCGCGCGTTTAGATTCTGATGAGGTCCAAATTTCTAGCCGGGAAATTACGGGAAGGGACGTACATGTAGCTCTAGCGACACATTCAGTCAGACGCGAGCTGCACCGCGTTACCGCTGGCAAAACTCTCTAGTGAGCCAGAGCAGATGAAAATCGCTTGTGTAGAATCTGCCATCAAAACCATAAATAATCTGTCATGTGAATTCTACAATGGAAAGTAAAAAAGTTTAATATAGATTCAATATTAATTAAAAACCATAATCACTTCCAAAGACACTGTTTATCGAGCGAGGTGTCCTAACAACCTCCTGGCGAGAACAAAAAACACCCCCCCTATAGAGTCTTCCTTCTTTACAATGATTGATTCATAGGGACCCTATAGAATAAATTGACATAAGTTATGTTATGCGTACTCACAATATTAAAAATTTTCTGAATATTAAATGTAACTATACATAGATAACATGTATTTCTTTATACAGCCCTCTCTTCTTCTAAGAAGGCTTACAGATATGTTTACAATCAAGTTGGTGAGGGGGCAATAAGCTTTGCTATATCAATAATAGCAAAAATAATAATTATTAAAACTATTCTAACAAACAAATAATCATTAATTTTAATCCAGTGTCTATAAATCCTCCAATATTTTATATTTTTTTAAGAAATAAGTTATTTAAATCATTTTTAAAAAGTTTCCTGCATTAAAGGGGTTTTTAGACATTTTAGAACTGACAATTTTAGTTTGAACACAGTTTTACTATTTAACACAAACATTTTATTTGAAGAGTTTATTTTAAGTTGTTTTTAATAGTTGTTGACTAATTAATTACCATGACTTTATTAATAAACAAGCCATTTTTAAAATAAGTGTATTCATGCTTAAAATGCTCAGAATATTTTAAAAAACAAAAATATGTTATACATAAATGATATACTGAATAAATCATTCATTACTTCTAATTAATTTAAAAACGGACCAAGCTAACAAGATAGGACTCAGAATGACTTACATGATGAATCAAAATATAAATCTTGCACTTATAAAAAGAAAGCCAAGTACACTATAATGCACCTTGGTTGGTAAGGAATAAACTGAAGGTCAGAATTTAGTCTTACAGTGAACGTGCATGTTTAATACGGTGTATTTGTGATAGGATATTCTTTTTAGGGTTGATCTTGGATGAGAGGTGAGAGATTGGTACTTAAAATTTTCCGCATCTGCTACAATTTGTTGCCGGATATGCACTAGTTCTGGTCCTTCTGTCTACGAATACCAAACCAATTGAACATTCAGTTTGTTCAATTAGTAAATTACACATTCAATTAACCCTTGGTAAATTATTAATTCACTTAATTAAACTAATTTTCTCTCTGTTTTATTCATGTTCACGGAGAATGTTTAAATCTCTCGTGCATTTTTAAAGTCTCCCTTATTTAAAGAGTGAGACAGGTGTACAAATGAGCAAACACTCCCCCCCCCCATTCTTTACACAGCGCGCAATTGTAATCAATTTCATAAAAGCAATTAATTCCTTTTTATTTAATGTTGTAAATTTCCCTGATTAATATGAAGATATATGCTCTCAAAATATAAAAAGTGGCTCTTTTACTTCAAAAACAAAATAATTTTGAGGCAGTCCAATATTTGATTAAATACCATTATCGTATTTACTACAAAACAAAATAAGTTCATGTCAATATTTAATTAAAAATTATTATTCTGAGGGGGGGGGGATATTCTTTTTTTCTGGTTCGCGTTTTTTCCGGTTCGCGTTTTTACCGTTTGGCGTTTTTTCCGTTCGCGTTTTTTTCCGTTTGGCGTTTTTTCCGTTCGCGTTTTTACCGTTCGCGTTTTTTCCTACATGGCATTGATGGCATTAAGAGAGACTAGCTCTCTGCTCGGCGAATTTAGACGTTCGATGACTGGGGAAGCGTGCTGAAATGGGAACTCCCAATTATTACTTTATTTTCTTACGACTATTTGCAGTGTACATAGTGTGAATAGTACGTTCAGTTTGTAAATATTTTTAGTTAGTAGTTTGTACTTAGTATGTAAATAGTTTACAAATTGTGAATTTCAAATGTATTACTTCTTCAATGCAAATAGCTGTGGAGCAGAGTTAGTACTAGAGACTAGTGATAGATGTTTCATTGTAGCTGCCTTAACCGACAGATGAAGTTAGTTTTGGGAGTTGACTGCTTCCATCGAAAAGTTAGCCCTTCTGATGTTTTCATCAATGTTTGCTACCTTCATATTTGAGTAGCCTTATGGACTCTCATCTCTCCACCGTGAAAAGCCAGGCCAGATAATTTCTCTTCTAATGTTAAAATTTCTTGTCACACAACATCTTTAATTATTTTCCGAACTCCTGGCCTTTTTTTGACGGGCTCTTTCCTGCCTTCGTCAGTGACTGCATTTCCTGAGTGTGACCACCCAGTTTCGCTGCTGTCTATTTTCAAGCTACGGTTTCCTGGAGTTGGTCATGAGTTTTCAGCATCATTGTCACAAGGGCACCCCCGCTGTCTAATCATTAGCGGCTTTTCAAGCCTACGGGGAGGTTACGCTGGGCCTCCTGCCCTTGTAATTGTACTTTAAAAATTTCACTCGAGTCTTGCTCTTGCCCTTCAACTGCTTCATTACTTCTTAAGGACTGCATGTTTTTATTATGCCTTTTCCCCGCGGACTTTCCTCTGAGGTTATGCCGTGGACTTGTTTCTCCTGCCAGAAGCCAATTAAAGAATTTGCTACACAAGAAGCCAATAAGGCATAGCAAGGATCTTCTGCTTGACTACTAGCCCCGACAGGGTGATTACTTTATGTCTGCCTGGCATGGTTAACATCATAAAGGACAGTCATCTTCATAACTCTCATCAAATTACTGGAGTTTAGTCTTTCATGACCGGGCACTCC
The DNA here is from genome assembly GCA_038373885.1 of Cheiracanthium punctorium. Taxonomy (NCBI): domain Eukaryota; kingdom Metazoa; phylum Arthropoda; class Arachnida; order Araneae; family Cheiracanthiidae; genus Cheiracanthium; species Cheiracanthium punctorium. The sequence continues at coordinate 163,258 of JAWZYV010012567.1, read as the reverse complement.
TTCGTCTCACCGATTTTGACAAGATAACGCTATAAGGTTCTTCCACACACACACATACCCCTTGCTTACAAAAAAAAAAAAGAAAAGAAAAGAGAATGAGACGATAATTTAATGCTTTTACAGTGGCGTAGCCAGGATTTTATTTTGGGGTGGGCTGGGTACCAAATTTAAAGCTAAAGTTCAGTTGTAAGCTAAGTAAAGGGTCCCATTTTGGGGGGGGGAGGGCAGCAGCCCCCTCAGCCCATGCCCCTGGGCTTATAGGTTAAATAGAGGCCTTTTTTAAGGTGTGTGGGAATCCTGTTGTAAATAAAATTTTCTATCCCAGACCTGACTTCATGAAAATGAAACTCTCACAATTTCAGGTTCTCCAATGATGTGCGGGAACTCTGATATACACATATGAACAAATAAGAACTCTCACCCTCGACTAGGCCAGTACTTTGTGACATTTTTTAAAAATATAAAACAGATTATATATTAAGGAACAACCTAATTTTTAAAAATCTATAAATTAGAAATCTTTGACACTTACTAAATGTAATGCTTAAAAATTCAATGATCAAGAGCCTGAATTAAAAATCTACTCAAAATATATATGCAGTAGTCAAAAATTAATTTTTCACAAAGTGCTTTGCAATTGAAGAAACGAAATTATACCGTTATTTCCCACCCAACATTATAGTAGTGTTGTTTTAACCAAATGCAATTTTTGTAAAGAATTTTATTCCTATCAGAAACCGAAAAATTAGTTTAAATTTTACTGCTGGGGAGCAGTGCCTGGGAGAGGAAGGGAAAAAATGCTTGCTATAAAGTAGGGTAACAATATTCTACTTTTTATGAATGCCTTTTTACGAACATTTGATCTTTTACGGCTATGTTAACACCTGTATACCAATAAACAAACCAAAATTTTTCAAAACTTCACCTATGTGGAATACTTTGGCAACAGGAAAAAGTAATAGTTATGTGCCCCTTTTCTTCCCGGCAATGTCACAAATTTTGCTACATGCAGTTTTCTTCTTCGCTATTTTCCTAGTCTCATCCTTTTATTGTTTTTTCTCCCATATAAGAACTTTATGTAATTTCCACTTCTAGTCAGTCAGAATTCTACTCACCAGTGATATGTTGGCGAGTGGAAATTTCGTTGTTGGGAACATAAAACGTAGCAGAATTTTATTCACAAAAAATTTAATTCAAAGCTGAATTTGTCGATCAACAAAATTAAAATACAATAGAAAACTCATGCTTTTATAATTATACTGCAAAATCCAGAAGTATTTTCTGAACAGAAGACCAGACAAAAGAATAATTTTCTGGAAAATTTTGAAAAGTTGTCTAGCATATCTGGATTAGGGGGGAGGGGGGGGGGTTACCAATAAAATATATCACACTACATAAATAATTATTATATTGTATATTATTATTTGTACTGTAATTATAACAAAGGCATTATAAAAAGCTCTGAATATGTTCTTAACTATCATCTCTTCTCGGAAAGTGATTTAATTTGTGTGATAACTATAAATGATATGTGGTAATGACTAGATATTGTTTACATTTTGTTTAGAAGTGAAATTACAATAATCTCTTTAGATAATGTTGTTAGTTATAATTGTATTTAAAGAAGGGGGGGGGGCTTGAATGGGGCAGAGTTCCCTCATAAAGTAAATATCCACTGAAAAATTAGGGAATCGAAATCTTTAATATAACAAACTTATACATATTTTTTTAACGAAGAAATATAGTAAATTAGAATAAATAGCAACATTAATTTGTCGCCAATGCAAAACACCGCCAAAAGAGGGATGATATCGAAGCTGTTCAAAATCAATTTTAGGTAAAATACATTCAATAGAAATATAAATATATTCAATGCAATTTTAAAAAACAAAAAGTGTTTTCGACTTTGCTTAGCAAACTTTGGCATGCTTTAAAAAATAGAGAAATTTGTAAAAGAAAATCGAAAAACGTGTATTTTTTAAATGTATTAGATATGAATTAACAGATAATTTTAAAATATTCACACATTTGCCATGAAATAATCAAAATTTTGAAAATCAATTTGCAGCTTTAAAAAAGAGAGAGATCGGCAATAATTTTAAAAAGCGTAATCTACTGGAGTCACTTTTAAAAAAACAAAACAAAGTACACAAAGCAATCTAAACCAACATCAATATTTTTATATAAACACACGTCAATTTTACAATTGCACTGGAACGAAATTTGCTAAAAACAAACATGCCACCGAAGATTTTTAGGAATTTCACAGAACATTTAAAACTTAAATGGCAAAGTAACTTACATTAAAGAAAACTGCATGCAAATAATTCAAATAAATAATTAAAACTAAAAATTACTCACCACATGCGACTGCGAACTGCTTAATCGGCATGGGTTGAGTCGAGCGGGACTGGAGATCCAGGAAGCCATTGCGACACCAGCGCCCTCTGCCGAACATTTGCGATCGCTCGCTAGCGTCGAACCCATTACTCCGCGGCGTCTGTTTTGGGGAGAAAGTTTCGAATCGAAATGCGAGATCGCGCCGATTTCTTTTCGATTGCTAGCTATGGTGAAGAAACTTAAAGATCGCAACACGAGATCGCGCCAGGTATATTGTGACATCGTTAGAATATTGACGGTTATACGCCAATTGAAGCGATCATTGGCCAATCATTTACCCATTAGTCTTGCTGCTTGGGGGTTTTATCCAATAAGGCATAATATCTTTCATTTGTGATACAAAACCTGATTCCATAATTTGAAATAATGCGTAAAGTCTTTCTTTGTGATATAGGGAAAAAAGAAAAATACCTTTCTTTAATAGGGAAAAAAAAAGAATTTCCTGCCTGAAAACAATGAAAAAAAAACCTGATTCTGTGACTGAAAATAACGGAAAAAACATGATTGTGAGACTGAAAATAACGGAGAGAAACCGTTTCGTAAGATAACATGTGAAAGGAAATTAACCGTTTTCTCTGACAAGTTCCTGAAATAAACGGTTATTTTCCGGCAGTATTGCTGCCAGACAATGAACGTTTATTTCAGGAACTTTTCATAACAGAGTACTCACCCTTAAGACAAACGATCTAAATTCTATCCTCTTAATAGTGGATAGTGAGTTCTTTTTCCTCGAACAGTTTTATGGTCTTACTATAGAGTGAAAAAGCAGAAAAGTGCAAGAAAAGTACCAGTTCTGCAGGAAGAGAAACATGTTTCTTGCAGTATAATGCTCCAATATGACTGAAATAGCAAAGATATGCAGTTAGCTATTCTTGAGCTTGGAGGAAAACGTTCCTTTGAATTCAATGTGTACATGACTAGAGGTTCCGACTCAGTCACAGAATAATCAAAAATGCTGCATAACATTCCAATCCATTTTTAATTTCAAAAATGTTGAATTCAATTATTCATGGATTTTATCTAGAGGAGAGAGGGGTCACGTTTCAACATTTTTCTTTTTGTTTTCCCTTTTTTAGAAAATAGACATAGGAGATAGGATCTAAAAGTTCGGGGACTGAAAATAGACATAGGAGATAGCATCTAAAAGTTCGGGGACTAAACCTTTTATTTTTACATTGAATATTTTAAAATAGCTACTCAGAAGAACAGTCAAAATAACGCCCTTGTAAGACAAAACACATTTACCAGCGCTCGTAGGAACACTGGGAGCACTGCTGACAAAAAATCTCAACCATCCCTAAAGCCTCCTACGATGGTGTTTTCACCTCATCTGATGACATAAAACTACGTCTTTGCAAGTTTTGCTTTATTAATAGAAATAAGTAAAAACCACCCGGCGCTAAGTCCGATGATAGGTAGGATTTATTTATTTATTTATTTATTTTTACCATTTGGGATCGCAGTTTAGGATGCACTAGTGCGAAAAAGGTACCGTTGTCTACCTTACCAAATCTAGAAGCCGTTTACTGCGAATATTCTCCCTCAAACAACGTAAAATATTTAGATAAAGATCCATGCTCACTTTTCTGCCAACAAGAACTAAATCTACATGGACATTTCCTTAAGAATAAATTAATAGACATCATGACTTTCCCTTTGTGCCTTTAATGCTTCTCATAATTTTTAAAGAGCGGCTAATAAGATGTATAAGATGTATATATAAAACATAAATAAGCTTGAATTTCAATTACAAATACGAAGACTTGGACTTCAAAAACAATGTGGTTTCATTGCTCCCAAATTTCGCAGATTTGAAAAAAAAAAAGAAGACAGAGTCCAGAATATTGACAAACAAGTGAATTTGAAAATAAATGAAAACAAAACAAAAGGAACGATTCACTTCTAATAAATCAAAGTAAAATCGGACTGTTTTCCACACCTTGGAGGTACAAAAGATAAAATGGCAGGCGCTGATGAACTGATAAGCATTAGAATTAAGGAAATCTCATTATTTAGGCAAAATAGTACACAACTGCAAAGCTTCTCACATAGGAAGTAAACTGGAATAACAAGTGCACAACGCAACATTTAAAGTAATCCTCTGAGATAGCGAAGCTTAAGAACGTAATAAATCACAAAAGCAGTGATGAAGTGCCTTTTGAACTACTTGTCGCAGAATTCACGAAATAAAATTTCAGATATTTTATTATTAGACTTCTGCCGAATTTTCGCCACTTAAAACTGAAAAACGACGCTGGATAAGGATTAAATTTAAACGTTGAATACGACAGAATGATAATACAAGACTTTTAACGATTAGTCAGTGGAGAAAAAGTGTAAGCGTACTAGCACAACTACTTCAAAAGACGTTCAAAAGGCCTCTTTTCAACGTCTTTTGAACGAATTGTAGTACTGTGGAAGTGCAACTTGGCTTTGTATTGCTGTAGAAGAAAGATATTCATTTAAGTGGCTGAGTAGACGAAGGGCTCGGTAGACACTGTTAGATCATAAGCCTGTATATTTATTCGTATTCGTCCGTACATTTGTCCGACCGTCAATCAACTACTGTGATGCTGTTAAGCCCTCGTGCATGAACTTCGTTTGAAGATAATTCATGATAAGTAGACTGTATGCACTGTAAAAGCGCATTTTTAATAAATGGACAGCAGTTGTTCTAACGAAAAAAATCTTAGTATAATCTGAGTATTTAAACACATTATTGATTCATAACTGATATCCCGTGAAGAAATTTTCAAATGCCGCATACTAATTGAGCTTGAAGAGGACTGTTAAAATTGAGTTTATGTGGTGTTGCAAAATAGATATTAGTTTGCGTATGTTAAGTGAAAAGTGAATAAAAATTTTGCCGCATTTCAAAGCCTGTACATTTCAAATTCCACGGAGTAAAAATTAACACGCATTATATAAGTAGTAATACTACGTTAATTTACTTGTATTCACCTTTCCCGAATCATGTTTTTTAGGCGTCACTTTATTTTTTCTTCTGCACGCGTGAATGATATTGTGGTAATAATAATTCAATCATATGGATGCAATGCAAAATTCATGGCCAAGTGGATAAAGCCACTGAACATGGTAGATGACTGAATTGTGAAGGTCTCGGGTTCTGGCCTATCGCACGGCCATCTGTCTGACCGTCTGGAGTTTCGGGCGGTTTTCTCAAGATGTAACGTGAATACACGTTAGAACCCCTTAAACAGACTTGAGCTAAACAGACTTATAATTTTATCCAATTTCGAAAAACAATCAGTGTATTTAAACAATTTCCAACATAAGTATTAGTTTTCCAAATAAATTCAGAAAATACAAAATGTTCTAAAAGTAATAAGGCTCATTACTTAATAGATATTTTGCGTGCTGTGCCTCAATTCTGATAAAAGGCGCATGTTAATTTTAATGAAATTAGAATTTTCAACAGAGGAGGGCAACTTTACTTTAATTCTTGAAATATTATTTTCTTTACAAATAAGATCACCTTCAAATGTTAATTAACTTCAGCAGTTTCGAAAAAAAATTATTATAATTGTATAATTTATGAAAAAATTCTCAAAAAATATCCAAATTAGACTGGCTGCTAATTGTTCTTCTATTCATGAAAATAATCCTTAAAAAGTAATCCATGATTCAAATTTGTTTATAAATTCAATTTTACGCGTGTGTTAATGAAATGAATAATGCTATGAATTGAAATTTAGTGATTCAACAAATCTTATTTTCTAGCAAAAAAAAAGTTTATGCATTTATATGTACATATGCAGTGGAGTATTGACTCAATCGAGGTATGCGTTCCAAGAATCTTCCTGAAAGTGAAAAAGGTTACGTTGCGAGATGGGATATGTATACGACTTTTCGAAACGCATGTACAAATATTTCAGGTTGTATACATATACATATATGTATTATAAGTGTCTACAAATATTTCAGGCACGTCCCAAGCAGCAATTCATCAGTGGCCAAACTTTGGCCACTGATGAATTGCTGGCCACTGATGAATATGCTCTTAAGTAAAGAGAATAACAAAGCTTCAAATTGTGAAATATTTGAAGATTTTCTGAAAAAAAGGTCCGGCGGAACGTTATTTCAGATAGCTCCGACAGAGAATAAACATGTAACATAACTATTTTTGGAATTATGTAATTTTTTTAAAATTAACTGTTTTAGTTACATATGTTTTAGTTACATATGTGTAAGTGTTTTATTTAACATGTTCTTAGTTTGATTTTAATAAGATGTACATATTTCGCAAATATTTAGTTTTTCCTTAATATTCGGTTTACTTAAATAATTTGTACATAACGCGTTATACGGGGTCGTGAATACTCCTACAACGCGTTTTCCTATAACGCGGAACGAATCTATCGTGTTATAGGGGGGATTACTGTATTTGAAAAGAAGATATAATGGATATAGATGATATGATTATACATATATTCACAGATTATATACATTCCTGTTCAGCATTTTTTAAGAAAAAAATATTAGACAAAACACCAAAAATTTAAAAAAAGACTACTCCCCGTAAAATTAATTTAACAGTCATTTTTGAATTGATTAATGCTATGTTCACACCTTTATAGAACTACATTACACTTTTAAAAGGAAGCAGAGTCAAATATTGATCAATGGAATTTAATACTTGAAGTACAAATAATCTTATCGTATATTTTCAACATACATTGACCTATTTACAGAATGTGCCAAGAATAGTTTGCATAAGCTTGCTTGTACATATTCTGAATATTTTTCAAGCTGTTTTTGTGGCTACTATGCGGATAGGGAATTTTTATATTTAGGATATCAATGAAAATAATCTTATCACTTGCTATCCATGGAAGTAAAACTATTTTCCTGTAAAAGTAATTAACGGTTTTAAGATTATCATATGTATTTTATAAAAATGACTTGTGCAGTCATGAGACCATTTAAAAATATATATTCATTATTGAGTAGTCACCTTTTATTATTTTTAAGTATTTCTGTCATGTTGTAATTTTTAAATGATACATTCTTTAAATGCCATTTGTATAATTTTACAGTCATAATCTTTTAAATTGCAATGTAACATTAAAAATGCATAAAATTGTCGATATTTAATGCATATAACACTTCTTTTATTTCTATCTTGATATACATGACAAGTGTTTTACATTTTCTTTTGCACATTTTAAAAACATGCATATTTTCTAACTTAATTACCTCTGTCCATGTTCAAAAAACGAATTTAAACAAACTGGAGTACAAAACATATAATACATTAAAAACGCAGTCTATCATGAATCACTTCGCCGAGTTACATAAAACGTTCATGCTTTCCAGTAACATCATTTTTTGGTATTTTTTTCTCATAGTATCTCTTACGATATCCCACGAGATTAACAACTGGTAAATGGTTCTACGTGTCCTTTTAATAGCGAACATGCAGCTGGTAATCACATTTTATTATCCTCAGGATAGTTATAAAATACTACGAAGACCTTATAAAAAATTTAAAGATGTAAGAAATTGAAGCCAGGGACTTTAATGAAGTGTTTAAAGCGGCGGTAGAGATTTTACTTGAATGTGACAGAAATAAAATAATGCTGCTTTTCCATGGTGCATGTAAAAATAAAAACAATTTAGAGAATTTTACAATGTATCATTATGTATCAGAGAATAATATATATTTCTAAAGGAAAACACAAACATTTAATAGACGTTCGCCGTTAGAAGTGTGAATGAGAAAAGTCTTGTTCTGTCTGAATGGAAATGTGCAGATTTATTTTAGTGTTGGCTGGATTTGAAATAGTACAAGTGACGTGAAGAAAATATAACGCCAGAGTAATAAAAATAGGCTTCCTAGCTGAAAATTTATAACCAATGTCTCATGACGTTACTATTTACGTCATTTATATGTAATTGAAAGTAAAATTATATTTCTGTGCATTTTAGGTTCTATCTTAAAATACGAAGTGAATTCATGTTGGGATTCGGGTACGTATTGCGGTTTAAAAGGAACTAATCTTTAGAGCGTTACCATTACTCATTGCTTATGACTCGTTCAATTCGAAGGAGATTAAACATAAATGAAGGTTCCACAAGATCTGAATCTTGTTCAAAATGTTATATCTTTAATCAGAACAGTTTTTAACCAATGGAACTGTTAATCGAAGAAAAACCTGACGAAGTTGTGCACAAAATAGTTAAACAGTGCCTGAATAAGGGCGGCGAAATGCAACAACTGTATCTGCTAATGTATCAACTGTGAGTTGGATTGAAGCCTTTACACCCGTATTCACGAAACTTTCTATCAGCTGGTAACAGCCGGATTACCATAGAATCGGATGGTTAAAAAAAAAAATGGTATTCACAAGGCCAAATCGGCTGGTTACATATCGTTTTTAACAGACGAATGTAACCAGCCGAATTCGGGTGGTTACCGGCTTGTTACATTCGACGCATGCGCTGTGAGGCTCTAATCTGTTAACAAACATGGCGGACTACAGCGCTGTTGAAGACAGAAGATATGGAAATTTTAGAATTTATTGATAGATTTGCAAAATTTATGTGTGAGGAGAAAATAAACGGTTTAGAAGACTTGTGTGTCAAGGATTTTCCAATACATTACCATCAAAATAAGTAAACGGTAAACAGGCGAAAAAGGAAATGTTTTAAATTTACAGCAAACGTGTCAATGAAATTATGGCGCAGCGGTAAAGCGAGCGATTGGCAAGCAGTAGTTCCAGGGTTCTGGCCTCGCTGCGGCCAAAGTTTCCCTTCTTGCTCTCTCACCTCCCCTTTTTTTTACATATCTTTTTTTTTTATTTCTAAAAAAGTAAGGCCCTCTGGGATGAAGTATTTAACCATTTTAATTAGGTGTATAAATTCGACATTATACTACAATACCATCAAAATCAATCATGATCCCAATCCTGTCAGAAAAAAAGAAATAATTTTATTATTTTTTTCCCAGCAAGAGCATTGCAAAATTTAATAGACAAAGCCATGTGAATTAGCAGGGGTTAGCTGGGCTGGAACAGGTTTCTTTAATTAGTCCCCTTTCTAAAATTCCTTTAATTGATTTCCCACCCTCCCCCGCAAATTTTAGTCAATGAAATTAGTAGTTTTTTATTTGCATTGATTCTGCAGTTCAACTATAGGTAAAAAAAATTTCAGCGCTACATATCCCCCATCCCCACCCAATTTTTATTTGCCTACGATTTTGCAAAAGAAGAACATGTAGCTTTGAGACAAAAATTCATTGACATTTGTTTTATCTGTTTCATGGGGGGAAAAAATGTAAATTTTAACAGAGTCTGTTTTAAGCTTATAGTATTAAATATTTATTTACATACATCCGGTAAAATAACTAATATAATTCTTGATTTTTGCATTATTCCATTAATAAAAATACATCAGAGGCATTATTCACTATTAATATTTAAATTGAATACTCTTTTTCCCCGTTCCTGCTTTATTTAAATAAGTTGTACACTTCGTGCTGAGTTATTACTCATAAATTAATCACATGCGGAAAAAAAAAAATCTTATTTTAATGTCTGACTACAGAGTGATTAAAGTGTCTTTATTGTGGGAAAAAACTTGCAATTTCGAGTGGAGATCTGCAATTCCTTTTTTTTTTTTTTTTTTTTTTTTGTGGGCGGGGGGGGGGGAGAGTCCAAAAATTTCTAGTCCTTGATATGAAAAATCAAGAGACAGCCTAGTTCATAACTTCAGTTAAAAATTGAGTAATGGCTACCTCATATATCATTATTTAAGACCCAGCAAGAACCATCTCAACACAATCACATTTTAATATTCACGTATATATTTACCCTTTACTGTATAAAATTACAAAAAATTGCAGAGCTGCTCTATGATCCATATTTTTGTGATTAAAGTATGGTCACCAGTAGGTTTCAACATTAGAATCATTACAATTCTATTAAGACATTGTAAAAATATTTGCTTTTTTATGCATTTGAAATTTTAATTATTGATACTAAAAAAAAACAAAAAAACATACCATCTCCTACAGTAAAACAAATAAAATACCCCCAGAGTAAGCTCTTAGGTATGTATTCACAAATTTTTAAACAATCGTACTGTTTTTGACTGTCAGATACATTAAAAAATAAAAATAGGAAACCTTCGAATACCTTTAAAAATTATCTTTTAAAATCAATATATCTTTTAAATTCGTAGGAGTATATAAATAAAATATCGGTTATTAATTACAAAAAAATTCAGCAGAAATCTCCGAAATAAATAATTGAAGCATTTGTGATTATAAAAATACATGAAAACACATTACACTCCTGCTTATTTTCAACTATTTTGGAGCGCTCGCGAAGAGGGGTCAAGGGTCGGCTCGGCAAACAGCTGATTGGATAGCCAGTGCCCTAAGCCAATCACAGACGAGCTTACAAAGCAGAATGCACAAGTACAAGTTAATCGGTGGTCAAACGTTGGTCAGGAAACCAGTGGTTTTAAATAGTTGGTGAATACCGTTCTGAGGTTACCAGTGTGTTACCAGCAAGTAACGGTCAAACGTTAGTTTCATAATCAGGCGGTTACTAGCCGTTTCGTGAATACGACTGTTAGACTACCACAGTAACTCGAAACATCTGCCATTTTTGAGTAAAGCCGTTAAATTGGTATAAATTTGGTTTTGAGTACATATGTTAAAATTATTGATCAGGGAAACGTAGCAATGCATGTTAAATAATGTTTTTACATAATTCTTTCAACCATTCCACTTTTTAATAAATAACATTAAAGTTTAGGGTGTGACAATAGACCTATCTACCAGACTTTGGTAACGTCTTTGGTCGACTAAAATGCCATCTACTACCTTTGGTATGTAGCTCTTTATGCAACTGAGTCCTCTACGATGGTAATAAACCCCGCGAAAAAGCTGTTGCGTAATTTAGACTGGCCGTGTGCCATGACTGCCTGTCGACCCTCCTTTACCGTATTGGCATTTTTTCGATCTGTGGGAAAGACGAAGTTAAGGACAGGAACCATCAGTTGGAATGCTCGGCTCTGCTTGGAGACTCGGAGGTGAAGCGATATTGGAGTTCCAGGCATTGCTGATGACACATTGACTTGTTTCTTTCACTGCATTTATATTCTTGTTCCCTGTTCTTATTCAGGTTCCTTATTATTTTGTAAGAGTTTGGTATTTTCTCGTGTCATTGGAAAAAAAAATAATTAAAGATTTATTTTTATCGATATCTTTAATTTTGCACAGCGGCAAACTTTAAAAATAAGCAATGTATTGTCAATACACTCACTTATGTAAGGACATGATACATTTCTAACTATTAACCATAAGTCAGGAATTTTTAACGTTGTAGTGTTATCAAATAGCATTTCATTGCAAATTAAAATAAGTGAAAACGCATCCAAACTCTTAAACATTGTCTATTGAAACTGAAACTCTTAAACATTGTCTATTGCTTATTCAGTAAAATGTTTGAAAATCTGTATCTTCATATAAAAAAAAAGTGTATATATGCTTTTTCCAAAATAGTATTTTTACCCTTTTTTAAAATTAAGGAAATTTCCATTTCTAGTAGTTGGATATGTAAACTGTTCACTCAACTGTTCAACTTCACTCTATATTAGTCACTACTCACTCTCCTCTTTTTTTGAGTTTTTGTGTATAGGGGGAAAAAACCGATAAAATTGAATACTCGGTGGCTTACAAGAGAACTGATCATCGAAGTCATAAGTGCAAGAAAATGTAAAGTAATAACTATGTGTTTTCTTTTTCTCAGACATTTCTCTATAATTTTACTTATCTGTCTGAATTTAAAATTTCTTAGTGTAATTGCTGAGCTGTGTAGTAAAAATCAATTTAATTTCGTCCTTTGTTTTTGACTTTTTGTGAGCTATAAGAAGCCTGTAAAATCCAAAATAAGTTTCACAACACGCTATCCTAAAATATTATAATTTTACAGTAATTGTCTGAAACAAATGGGCAAATGTTGTTAAAATAAAAAGACATATGGGTATAGTCGGAAAAATAGCTTGATTTTGCTTTCTTATATTTTAAGTATATATTCGCAACTTAGAAACAGAAATATTTGGGACCTGTCTTGGAAATAATATTTTAATTTTGACGGGGGAAAATTCACTAAATAATATTTTGAGCATAATATGTATAGTTCTGAAATTTTTTATTAAGAAAAATATTAATTATTAAAAACAAAAAATACGTTCTTTTCATTTACTTTATATTTAAACTTTTAAAATATTTTCCTTTTCGTACACGAAAATTTTATAAAGAATCAATTTTACGCCTTACTAGAAATATAAAATAAAAACGAAATAAACACGAATGAGTAAAACAGCAGTAAGTTCAATTTTTATGTTAGAAAACGAATATAGTGCATAAACTTTTCTTCTAATATTGACTTACCATTGAAATGTAACCCGTTGGGTATGGTAATTATTTTTCCAATCTCCCTTCTAAAACAACTACGTACTATTACCAAGTGTGAGATGTAATTATTATAACAATGTTTCTTTTTTTTCAAAAAAGTGTTTTTATAACTCATTTGCCCTATTAATCAAACTATCTTCGTAATCCCATTATCGCTAATGAGCTGCATTATTCATTAGCCTTTTTCTACCATATTGTTGTCATGATGGCCTTAAAGCATTCTTTAATTCGTGCAACAAATGATTACATACGGAGAAAGAAAACTTGTTACAGAAATGCCGTGGGTCAGATATGATTATCTCTTAAGCTTAGAACATGGAAGTGTTAAAACCAATCCTAACTATTCTTTTGGAACAAGAAAAGTTCCACTCCAAACAAACGTTCTTTCTTTCTTTCTGATAAAAATATTTTATTTCTTCATGTTTTTGTAAAACATATGAATATGTGTAACAAAGGAATCAGTCTTTTATTTACATATTTCCTTAAAAGAAAATTGACCTTTTAATATAGCAATATTTAAGTAGCATCAGTAACAACTTTAATCTACATTTTCTGATTGACAAATTCGTTCTTATTTATATAATATCTTTTGAGCATAGTATTTTATAAACATGACATTGCAATATCTGCAACTTAATCAGTAAGTAAAAAATGCCGTGAATATTGTTGTAGCGTTGTGTGCATTTAAAATGAAAGAGTCGGAAATTTTCTCACAAAAATGGCTGAAATGCTCACCAATATATGACATAGCGATGTATGGTGTCCTAAAAATAACCTTTAGTAGTTGTAAAAAAAGGACATGGACACTGATAATTAACTTTTAATTGGCTTTTGCTTTAGAAGTTGTATTGCACATTTAATTAAAGCTTTGTTGAATTGAATGACTGCAATCTTGACATACACAAAATCAGAAAATTTTTATAAGATATTTTTTTAATTTTTAAAAAAAATAGTAGACATATTAAGTAAATATTGTATAATGAGGTAAATGAAAAAAAGTTTAGAAGCATAGTCTGAAAATAGACTCAAAAAGATTCATTCTAGCTTTTTCAGAAAGCTGGTAGCATCGAAAATGGTTCTCGCAATTGAAGATCACTAAAGTTTTCGGAAGAAATCAAGAAGTTAGCAAAGAACATACATGCTGCTTCAGCAACGTTCCAACAATTTACAATTCCGTTCCAGCAATTGTACGCGAATGAATTTGATTTTTGATTAAAGAATCAAAAATCAAATTCATGGCTTGAAAACACAAAGCGTTACGAAAGACCGTTATCATCACTACTTTTTAGCAGGATAAAACACCTCTGCATGACACAATCCGTGTAAGTCTGTTTTGTCAAGAACGAATGATTACCTATTTATCTTTAATACTGAATGTATAGCAAGATCTATTGACTTGATTCATGCAGTCTTTTAGTTAATATGTGATGTCGGTATCACATTCCACACTTATTTTTCGGCACTTGTATTCCGGATTTGTCCTGTATTTTAGGCGGTTCGTGTTATATACAGCCCCCCACATCCCCTCTAAACAGTTCGGTTCTTGTGGTTTCTGAACGCTGAATTGCGCTTTTTATTCAATACGTTAGAATGTATTTCTTTTTTGCTGCTGCTAACTTTCGGAGAGGACGTCAATTTTTGTTGAAGCCAATAATTTCTCATGTTCGGATCTCGGCGACTTTCTTCATTGGCACGTTTTGGTAACCTTTTTTATATTTCTGTGCCTAATTGTTTGGATATCTAAAATGAATACACTAATTTATTCTTAACAGCTCCAGACGTGTGCGTCTATTTTTTGTTTGTTATCGTTATTTTTTATTAGCTCTTCGTAGCCAAATTTGTAGGCTACGTCTAATTGTTTCGCTCCGAGACAAGATCACTTTAACTCCAGGTAAACATCTCAGCGGTAGTAAATATGTAGTTCTTCCCCAACTCCTTGCCGTCCAATGATTTTGTAAGAATTTACAGATCTGCAATAAAATCAAGTTTAACCTTTTCGACAGAGTATTATCTGGGTTGTTCACTGTGTCATGACGCCATGGAAAAAATCCGCTTCTACAACCCGTGCATGAAAACACGCATAATCTTAACTTACTGGTGTTCACAGGAGTCTCCTCCAAATGAAAGTTAGCATGTTTGGACTTAGACTTTCAGTTCGGATGGTAGGGAGTGCGGTAGGAGCAAATTGTGGTCTTTGCGTATAATTTTGGACAGTTAATGGATTTTACTATGAGCGGTATTGCAAGTTTCCTGCTTTCCCCGTATACTCGGGCTCTGAGTATTCGCTGTGATTTTGGGCTGAAGAGTTAAAGTGCCCTCCAGGCTCGTCTTCGTAATAATAATGCACCGCTTTCTTATATACCAGATCGATTCAGAAACGAATATTATGCTGATTTGAAGGATATTTACATTCATCGTCTACTGAGTGATCTTTGCAGTGTAGAATTTCTTCCTCCGAGATTGCGTATCGTCATCTTAAATTTACGGCGCATCTCGAAATTGACCAACAAGATGGATCAGTCAAATCTTTTTTGCCCCCACCCCCCTCCGTGAGGCAAAAGTTTTCTTGCTGCTCGCTTTTTTCTTCACCAACCAAAGTGAGAAAGATGTGTGGGACTGTTATGATTTTTTCTGACTCTGCAGTTCTCCGCAACTGCGTTTGCACACATTACCGTACTTATGACAATACTGTAATTCATTCATTGCTGCCATTCTTACTTTTTCGGTTTAACAGTGATGTTTTTATCGTTAACTTTAAAGAAAATCTAAGTCTGCGTTTTAACTATTGTCTGAACTGTTCTGCGCTTCGGATTTTCAGAGTGAAGATATCGTGCGATGTATGGAACTTTCTTTTCTGCAGTAAGATTCAGAAAAACAAAATAAGTATTTTATCACGTACGATTTTTAAACTGATATAAATAAAATATGTTAATTTTAATCTGGTATAGTAATATAATCTGGTATATAAGAGGAACTAAGGTGAGTTCATTTTATGCATAAAAATGTCATTTTGTTCAAATAACATAAACAAATCAAGAGTGTTATTTTTGCCAGAAGTGTTGCCCGAAAGCATGCCTCGTTCTAATTTTTGATTGATAACTTATTTTTAGTACTTCAGATAAGGTTCATACTCAAATGGTCACTGAACTTTAAGTCTGTGCTTGCCCATGCACATTCATGCATCCTTTTTTTTTTCTCCCATATGCTTACCGTTTTGGTGTTAATTATTTGTCTACAATGCTACACATGGTTTTCATTCTCAATTTTTTCACACTTTTTTTTTGATACACTGACTTTTGTCATGTTTTGCTTATCTTACGCACACAAACAATTTTCACAATGATGTACGGTTGTACACTTCGAAAATTTTAAATGCACTATATTTGTCTTATGTCACTCTTTTTGTTCACACTCATAAACACGTCATTTTATTTTAAACTCCCATTAGTTTTTCGATCTCGCCAAAATGAATCACTCAAATGTCGTGAACACTTTTGCTTGAATTAGTACAAGAATAATTTTTATTTGTTGAAGCATATTTTCAGAATATTTTTAGTTAATTGATTATTGGAAATGTGTTTATATTTTGTTATAATTCCATCACATTTTTCTTTATAAAAGATAAATGTATTGATCATGTTGACACCTAAAAAAGACTTCTAAGAAGTGAAACCTATATTCTATGTTTCTCAAATGATATTAGCAGTGCTGCATATACATATATTTTTTTGTATTGCATTTTTAGTGTATTTTATTTTACTCATTGTGTTTTATTTTTTCACAGTTTTGACGATTTTGCAAAATTTTATTGGTTGGTAACATAATTGAAACTGGAGATCATAGCAATATTTCTTTGCTTAAAAATAATAGAATTATTTAATTAATTTACTCTTCTAAAGTATGACAACGACTACTTTGAATTTTATTTTAAACAACTATAATTTATTGCTATATGTCATAACAAGTTTCTACCTACGTTTACAGTATTTTCAAAATTAACTATTCTCATGTTCTGGTATCTCAAAAATTTATCCTACCTTCACACAGTTAATAACTTTATAATTTGACTTTCACTGATATATTTGTTTATGCATGTGTTGCATGTTTGTTTCCTTGTTGGTAACAAGGCACCCACTAACTTGGGCGTATGTTTAAATTTTTGTGTGCTTCTTGGCAGGTCAAGCAGATAACACAGGTGAGCTTGAATTTTTGAGTGGTGGCTCTAATATATCTTTTCGGTTAGTTGGTTGTAAAAATCTTATAATTGTCAGTTAATAATAGCAAAAAAATATTTTAAAAATGTATTATTGACTTCTTTTATCGTATTTTATCGGAGCAATAGACATGTTTTGATAGAATGCTGAACAATTTTCGTAGTATTTCAAACGATGATAATAATAATAATAGTAAAATAATAAGTAATGAGGAAATAATTGACAATTAATAATTTTTCAAGGAAATTATCTTTTACTTGCACAAAATTTTATTTTCTTCTCATTACATACTTAAGCATTCACGTATTCAGAAATCGCCAAAATTGAGATTTTATGTACATATGAATATTGCAGATTTTGGCATGTATAAAATGTTATTCTTAATTTATAAAAGAGATTTATGTACATAATTTTTAATTTTTTATAAACTGTTTTTAATAAGACAGAACAGTTTATAAATATTAAATTTGCTGGTGATTTTGAGGAAAGTCTAAAAAGTTATGGAAACAGCAGTTGCTAAAGTACAGGAAATTTAGTATTGTATTTGCTTAGGAGATACATATTATTTTTTTTTCTTAGTGGAATATAGTATATTGTACATGTATACGTATGTATGTGCTATTTTAAAGTTACACCATACAGTTTTGAAGGAAACGATTCCAATGCATCAATATATTGATCTAGTACTTTATGTTTCATGAAGAAGTATAAGCTTGGATGTCTGAAGATTTTATATAGTATTTTAAAAGATATATCAAAAATAAAGAAATTAAAAAGAGTATTTTAATGATGTACATCTACATGTGTTGCAACAAGTTAAAATTTTACAACTAAAGAAAAACTTTTGCTGCATGTTAGCCTCCTCATATAACCCCTGAACGTTTACATTTAGATTGATTACTTTTGGCTCCTCCCAGAAATAGTTGCCTCATTAGTTTTTCTGAAAATCAACAGTATTGTCCTAATTTCTCTTTAACGTCTTCTGCTGCACATTCTAGGTATAATTTAAGAACTAGGCATTAGATATACTCAGTATGTTTGTAATGTATATTTGGTTCCTTGTTTGTGAGTGCTTACACCAGCTTGGAAGTATGTTTGATGTGTGATTTGGTTTCTTCGGTTGTAATTAATATTTATGCGCCTAAAAAAAGTGGAATAAGTTTTTATCTTATATCTTTTTTATTATTTTTCTCACACACAATTGTCCTGTTCATACGTAAACAATTTTTTTAAGCTTTGGATGAGAAAGAAAAGGTTTATGACAAACAATAACATCTGAAATATTTTGTATAATGTTTGTATTTTAAGTGTATATGCAAGATAATGTACTTGTTTTCATCATTTTATCATGTCTGTTATGTCAACGAGTTGCAATTAAGTTTTTGAATTTTTCATGCATTAGTGTTAGCTAAAATTTTGCAATTTCAAAATCAAAGCATTTTGAAAATGTATTTTAAATACATTTTCAATGTGTTTTGTATTTTCAAAATACCGAAAATACATTTTTCATTCAGAAGTTAAATTAATCTAATATCAAAATTAGCTTGCTTTGGGAAAATTGAACAAAAATAATAGGACTGCTGGCATTAATTTTTTTCCAGTTCATGACATAAACAATTCTGTTGCATCTTCACTAGTTTAGTGTTATAAATGGTAATTAAAGAGGTATTAGGATTTTTTTAGACGCTTGGGTTATATTAAGCAAGGGAGGAATTCTCACAAGCCTATTTAGATTAGTTTAATGATATTTGGTCTAGGATACTTTCTGTGTTGCTGATAACTGATTCACAAATGCGAATGAAGCTGAAAATGGAGAAAAGCATGTTTGGACTTCTGTAAAAGGATTTATAAACAATTTCAAATGCGTAACCAAGTTATAGAAAAATTAGCCAGTCAGTATTCCTGAAGTTATCTCACGAGATGGATCAAACTTCCAGTTGAGATGAATTTGCAAGTAGTTGTGCAATTCTCAGTGGAAAAAAGCTTCAAATTTTATCTTAGATGCAAATGAGAAAGTTAAGGCACAGTGCCAGCTTTGTCAACCCAAAAGGTCTATTGTAAGCGGAACATTCAAAATCACTACAAATTTTAAAACTCTCTCTCTTAAAGGTAAAACTTCAATCTTATCATAAAATTGTTTAAGCTGAGTTCTTTTGTTCAAATGTTTAACTTAAATCAATACATCATAAATATTAATATACAAGTTTTTCAACGCCTTTTTTTTTTCAAACATTTTTAATTGAATGCTCTGCAAGTCATATTTACTCCTCTTTCCATTAAAACATGCTTGTCCTACTTTTTTAAAAAGTGTGAATTTTTTTTTTTTTTTTTTTGTTTGGAAATCTAAGTAAACCTTAAGTTTCTTTTATTAATTTTAATTGTTCATCATTTACACATTTTTTTCTCATCCGATATTTAGAATCATGAATGGATCGTGTTCGAGTTCTCAGAAATTTAAACTTCACCATTGATGTCTGTTAAAAAATATTAGATATGGGTTTGAATTCGCTTTAAGAGCTTGAACCCTAAACTTATGTTTCTTATCAAAATTTAAGGTTTTATTTTATTAGCTTGGATGAAATAAATTAAACATTTCAGTAAACTTTTCAATTTTTATTCTTGTCCTTACCAAAATGAAGTAATTTTAGAGTGATACGAGAGAGGTTGAATATAAAACTCCCAAGTAACAAGACTAATGGGTAAATGATTGGCCAATGATCGCTTCGATTGGCGTATAACCGTCAATATTCTAACGATGTCACAATATCCCTGGCGCGATCTCGTGTTGCGATCTTTAAGTTTCTTCACCATAGCTAGTAATCGAAAAGAAATCGGCGCGATCTCGCGTTTCGATTCGAAACTTTCTCCCCAGAACAGACGCCGCAGAGTTATGGGTTCGACGATGTTCGGCAGAGGGCGCTGGCTTCGCAATGGCTCCCTCCCTGGCTCCCCAGTCCCGCGTACCGCTCGACCCGATCCATGCGGAGTAATCAGTTCGCACGTGGTGAGTAATTTTTAGTTTTAATTATTTATTTGAATTATTTGCATGCAGTTTTCTTTAATGTAAGTTACTTTGCTATTTAAGTTTTAAATGTTCTGTGAAATTCCTAAAAATCTTCGGTGACATGTTTGTTTTTAGCAAATTTCGTTCCAGTGCAATTGTAAAATTGACGTGTTTATATAAAAATATTGATGTTGGTTTAGATTGCTTTGTGCACTTTGTTTTGTTTTTTTAAAAGTGACTCCAGTAGATTACGCTTTTTAAAATTATTGCCGATCTCTCTCTTTTTTAAAGCTGCAAATTGATTTTCAAAATTTTTATAATTTCACGGCAAATGTGTGAATATTTTAAAATTATCTGTTAATTCATATCTAATACATTTAAAAAATACATATTTTTTTCGATTTGCTTTAACAAATTTCTCGATTTTTTAAAGCATGCCAAAGTTTGCTAAGCAAAGTTGAAAACATTTGTTTTTAAAAACGATGACCATTTGCATTTATTTATATTTCTATTGAATGTATTTTATCTAAAAAAAATTGATTGTGAACAGCTTCGATATCATCCCTCTTTTGGCGGTGTTTTGCATTGGCGACAAATTAATGTTGCAATTTATTCTAATTTACTATATTTCTTCGTTAAAAAAATATGTATGTTTGTGTTATATATTAAGATTTCGATTCCCTAATTTTTCAGTGGATATTTACTTTATAAGGGAACTCTGCCCCATTCAAGCCCCCCCCCCTTTCTTTAAATACAATTATAACAAACAACATTATCTAAAGAGATTATTGTAATTTCACTTCTAAACAAAATATAAACAATATCTAGTCATTACCATATATCATTTATAGTTATCACACAAATTAAATCACTTTCCGAGAAGAGATGATATCTAAGCTGTGCCATTGATTGTATTCATGAATGCTTACATTTTGGTTAGTTCTGGATTAAACAAATTGAAATTTTCAGTTAAAATTTAAGGGCATGTCACAAAATTTATTTGTTGGAGGTATGGGAGCATAGTGTAACATAGTTTGCATGTTTTTGTGCTGGTGTTATTGTTTATTAATGAAATTTACAAATGTACTATACAATAATTATATTTTTTAGTATATAAAGTGTTATACTTTTATTGGTAATAACATATTTAGAGCTTTTTACAATGCCTTTGTTATAATTACAGTACAAATAATATACAATATAATTATTTATGTAGTGTGATATATTTTATTGGTAACCCCCCCCCCCCCAAATCCAGATATGCTACACAACTTTTCAAAATTTTCCAGAAAATTATACTTTTGTCTGGTCTTCTGTTCAGAAAACACTTCTGGATTTTGCAGTATAATTATAAAAGCATGAGTTTTCTACTGTATTTTAATTTTGTTGATCGACAAATTCAGCTTTGAATTAAATTTTTTGTGGATAAAATTCTGCTACGTTTTATGTTCCCAACAACGAAATTTCCACTCGCCAACATATCACTGGTGAGCAGAATTCTGACTGACTAGTGGAAATTACATAAAGTTCTTACATGGGAGAAAAAAGCAATAAAAGGATGAGACTAGGAAAATAGCGAGAAGAAAACTGCATGTAGCAAAACTTGTGACATTGCTGGGAAGAAAAGGGGCACATAACTATTTCTTTTTCTGTTGGCAAACTATTCCACATAGGTGCAGTTTTGAAAAATTTTGGTTTGTTTACCGGTATACAGGTGTAAATATAGCCGTAAAAGATCAAATGTTCGTAAAAAGGCATTCATGAAAAGTAGAATATTGTTACCCAACTTTATAGCAAGCATTTTTTCCCTTCCTCTCCCAGGCACTGCTCCCCAGCAGTATAATTTAAACTAATTTTTTTCGGTTTCTGATAGGAATAAAATTCTTTTCAAAAATTTCATTTGGTTAAAACAGCACTACTATAATGCTGTGTGGGAAATAACGGTATAATTTCATTTCTTCAATTGTAAAGCACTTTGTGTGAAAAATTAATTTTTGACTACTTCATATATATTTTGAGAATATTTTTAATTCAGTCACGTGGTCAATGAATTTTTAAGCATTACATTTAGTAAGTGTCAAAGATTTCTAATTTATTGATTTTTTAAAATTAGGTTGTTCCTTAATATATAATCTGTTTAATATTTTTCAAAAATGTCACAAAGTACTGGCCTAGTCAAGGGTGAGAGTTCTTATTTGTTCATATGTGTATATCGGAGTTCCCGCACATCATTGGAGAACCTGAAATTGTGAGAGTTTCATTTTCATGAAGTCAGGTCAGGGATAGAAAATTTTATTTACAATAGGATTCCCACATACCAAAGGCCTATATTTAACCTATAAGCCCAGGGGCATGGGCTGAGGGGGCTGCTGCCCCCCCCCTAATGGGACCCTTTACTTAGCTTACAATTGAACTTTAACTTTAAATTTGATACCCAGCCCACCCCGAAATAAAATCCTGGCTACGTCACTGTAAAAGCCTTAAATTATCATTTCATTTTCTTTTTTTTAGCAAGGGGTGTGTGTGTGTGGAAGAACCTTAAAATCGGTGAGACAAAGAAGGAGTGCCCGGTCATGAAAGAGACTAAACTCCAGTAATTTGATGAGTTATTTAGGTAACAGTCCTTTATATTGTTAAGTATGCCAGGCAGACATGAAGTAGTCACCCCATCGGGACTAGTAGTTGAGCAGAAGATCCTTGCTATGCCTTATTGGCTTCTTGTGTAGCGAATTCTTTAATAGGCTTTATGGCTTCTGGCAGGAGAAACAAGTCCACGGCATAACCTCAGAGGAAAGTCCGCGGGGAAGAGGCATAATAAAAACCAGCAGTCCTCAAGAAGTAATGAAGTAGTTGAAAGGCAAGAGCAAGACTCGAGTGAAATTTTTAAAGTCCAATTACAAGGGCAGGAGGCCCAGTATCTCCCGTAGGCTTGAAGAGCCGCTAATGAGTAGACAGCGGGTGTGCCCTTGTGACAATGATGCTGAAAACTCACGACCACCACCAGGAAACCGTAGCTTGAAAATAGACAGCAGCGAAACTGTGGTCACATTCAGGAAATGCTGTCACCGACGAAGGCAGGAAAGGGCCCATCAAAAAAAG
The DNA here is from genome assembly GCA_038373885.1 of Cheiracanthium punctorium. Taxonomy (NCBI): domain Eukaryota; kingdom Metazoa; phylum Arthropoda; class Arachnida; order Araneae; family Cheiracanthiidae; genus Cheiracanthium; species Cheiracanthium punctorium. The sequence goes on along the minus strand of JAWZYV010012567.1, from coordinate 140,094 downwards.
GCCGGGAGTTCGGAAAATAATTAAAGATGTGTGACGAGAAATTTTAAGATGAGAAGAGAAATTGTCTGTCCCTGGCCTTTCATGGTGGAGAGACGAGTCCATAAGGCTACTCAAATATGAAGGTAGCAAACATTGATGAAAACATCAGAAGGGCTAACTTTTCGATGGAAGCTGTCAACTCCCAAAACTAACTTCATCTGTCGGTTAAGGCAGCTACGATGAAACATCTATCACTAGTCTCCAGTACTTACTCTGCTCTACAGCTATTTGCATTGAAAAAGTAATACGTTTGAAATTCACAATTTGTAGACTATTTACATTCTACTAAGTACAAAATACTACTTAAAAATATTTACAAACTAAAAGTACTATTTATACTATGTACACTGCAAATAGAGCTGAAAGAAAATAAAGTAATAATTGGGAGTTCCCATTTCAGCTTCTCCAGTCATTCAGCATTTTCGCTTCCCCAGTCATCGAATGCCTGAATTCGCCGAGCAGAGAGATAGTCTCTCTTAATGCCTTCCGAGAACCATAACCGGTTCGGCACACCTACACGAGAAACTCCATGAAAGAACGGAGCTCAAAATACCTGTGTTCTACTCATCTGAGGTATAGGAGAGGAGGTATTTTCTTTCTCTGGTCTGTACTCTTTTGTTCCATGATTCTTTTACCTTTCATCATAGTTGGTGTGGGAGGGAAAATGAGTGATATGAGATAAATACATAACATAATTATAACTGATTAAAACATTGATTGTTTTAACTCAAGTGCACTTTAATCCCTTAAAGGTCGTATTATTTTAAAGAAAATTATCATAAAAGTATCTATTTTTTATTCAAGAAAATTGTATTAAAATAAGTATATGTACAATGTCTGCATTCATTTTTAAAGTTGTTGACATTTCGATATAAAAAAAAATCCCATGCAAAAGAATTGAAGTGCTCTAATTTTTCTGGTGCATAACTTGAACTCTCTAGCCTGAAAATATACTGTGAGCAAGAAAGCAGGGGTCAGTACTTTAAAAGACATGAAATGCTGTATTATTAACCCTCTGATGTTCGGGCGAGCTTTCAATTAGAGCATCCAGAAGTCCAGATCCGGCCAAAATTTGAAGAACGTTGAATTCCCCATTTCATAAATTATCTGATGGGAATTTACCGCAGGTGGTGGTGAAAATCCATACTTCATTGAAAGCCAGCGTTTATGATGACTACACAGAAGAATAACTGGGGAAATTTTCGTGTGAAGAAAAAAGAGAAAATACATCTGAAGGTATTCGCGCCTCCTGTATCAGCTATTGTCCAGCAATCGTAAAAAGTTCCACCTGCTGCAAGGCAGGGGAAGGAAGTGTAACTTTCTTTTGGCCGGCTGGCTAGCTGTTTGTATGCAAAGCCGTTTGGCTGGCCTTGGACCTCCAGAGGGTTAAAGAGCTGTAACAAGATAATTGCATTGGAAAGTAGCTTCGATTATTGGCCTTGAAAAAAAAAAAAACAAACAAACCTAGAAATCCCTTATTTTTTATACCAATAAATCAGTGGGAATCCTGTATAAAACTGAAAAATTCCATGACTTTGTCATCTAAATTATGTGGCACAATGTTAGAAACAGTTATTTACCTTGATAAAATTAGAAAAAATTTCCTCTTTGAATTTTCAAAATCAGCAATATTTTACCAAAATTATGTGTAAACCTGTTTTAATTTATGACCCAAGCTGCTTTAATGTAGTTTTCAGCTTGCCTTAAAAAAATAGTGTTAATTAGTAATTTAGGTTGAAAAAATCATTTTTAATGTATGCATGTGTGAAATTAAAATTGAACCATGTAATTTTACATATGAACCACTTACAGTTAAAAACAAAACATAAGTTGTTAAACACAAATTGAGAATAGTAGTGAAGGTTAAACCAATGATATAAAATGTGTTGTATTCACATTAAATCTAAGGAAGTGTTTCCCAGTTTTACATCAATAAAAAAGATTATTTCCTAAGACTGTAATAATATAAAATAAATTACAAAAGCATCTAAGTGTACAGATAACAACAAAACTTATTATACCCGAAAAAAAGAAGAAAAAAGGCTTTCCTTTGTTAAAAATAACTTGACTAAATATTAAAAAAGTAACAACTGTACAGTTAATAATGAACTGACAAGGTTATGACACATTTAAAAGGTTAAAACAATCCTTTCCCCAATCCACCCAATTCATAGCCATAAAGAAAATGTGGGAAGGGGGGAGGGTGTGATTCTAGAAAATAGTGGGTGATGGAGCAAGATAAAGGTCATGTTCATTTAACATAAGATTCAGCTGAAATGGGGAATGAGTTATAGAGTTATAGAAAAAAAAAATGCTGGGCAGTGTTATCAGTTACTGAAATATATTAAAAATATAGTATATAAATGCAAAGCAATGAATTCTATTTAAAATGTTCTAGATTTTTATGAATGGAAAAAATAGCAATTAACAAATTTCTCTCTACTTTTTTTCACTTTGTCGCACTGTAGCTTCTGGCACCTGTCAATTATGTGGCTGGCGAATTTGAACAAGCACATGCAGCTGTCAGAGCTAATCTCTGGTTGATGAGAATGAAGAGATGAAATAGGTTTGTTACCCCCATCCACACAGAATTACTTATTATGGGCACGTTCGAGAATTCATCGGTTGTGCACCGATAACACCAGTGCATGACCAGAATGTTCCAAAAGGCGGAGCTCTGGAAGTAACTGCGTTGGAAAATGTTTCGGTCATGTAGCAGTTGTCTGCTCAGCGTGGCCAGAGTGCAAACAGAATGACCCTGCTAGCGAGGTGGGTTATTCTGGTTATTAGCATAGTGTTGCCAATGTTTATTTTTGTTTTCTTGACTTGAAATCGGATGTGGTGAGGATGACCAAAACCGGTTGACAACCGTGACGTCACTTAACCAAAGAATGACAGCAACCAGTAGCACCGGTGCATAACCAACCAGTGAATTCTCGAACGGGCCCTATAAAATGCTTTTTTTGTTTTTGTTTTAAGCAAACTAATAATAATGCACTTAAAGTTAAAAAAATTTTTAGCTTTTATGAAAAAAAAAGTATTTTTAAAAAATTATAGGGACATTATTTTTTAAAATAAAATTATAGATTTAATGTCTTTACTCTGAACATATTTATGAATTTTTATATTTTAAACAGACAAAAAATATATTTTACAGTATATTAGGCAAGTTGGAGTGTATAGGCTGATTATTTTACCAACTATGCGAAAAATTCCAGAGCTGGGGCTCGAACCCAGGACTACCGCTTAACGTGCGGGTGCTCTACCACTGAGCTACTCTGGGACGATTCCCAGATGAAATTTCTCGCTTTTAAACCGTTGGCATTTATCATCTTCCTCTGCAAACCACAGATGGAACAGATGAAACAATTAATTCGCGACAACTCCATTACGCCGCGGAAGTTTTATACATTTTTAGAAAGTGAATATATCAACCTTTCAAGTATATTAGGCAAGTTGGAGTGTATAGGCTGATTATTTTACCAACTATGCGAAAAATTCCAGAGCTGGGGCTCGAACCCAGGACTACCGCTTAACGTGCGGGTGCTCTACCACTGAGCTACTCTGGGACGATTCCCAGATGAAATTTCTCGCTTTTAAACCGTTGGCATTTATCGTCTTCCTCTGCAAACCACAGATGGAACAGATGAAACAATTAATTCGCGACAACTCCATTACGCCGCGGAAGTTTTATACATTTTTAGAATAGAATACATTTAGAATTCTAAAAATGTATAAAACTTCCGCGGCGTAATGGAGTTGTCCCGAATTAATTGTTTCATCTGTTCCATTTGTGGTTTGCAGAGGAAGATGATAAATGCCAACGGTTTAAAAGCGAGAAATTTCATCTGGGAATCGTCCCAGAGTAGTTCAGTGGTAGAGCACCTGCACGTTAAGCGGTAGTCCTGGGTTCGAGCCCCAGCTCTGGAATTTTTCGCATAGTTGGTAAAATAATCAGCCTATACACTCCAACTTGCCTAATATACTTGAAAGGTTGATATATTCACTTTCTAAAAATGTATATATTTTACAGTTTTAATGACTTTCTCTTAGTTCATAATTTTAAAGATTTGGAATACAGTGGACTCTTGATTAACGAGTATCACATTATCCGGGGCAGCCCCTTTTTATTACGTCTATGACGCAAGGAAATCGGTATAAAGCTCCTCAGTTTAAAAAATGAAATTTGATTTTTCGAAATGAAGAAAATGAAATTCTTAGAGAACACAACAGTGGGTTTAAGCTGAGCTCAAAAGTTTTTAGCAAAAAAGATAAAATAAGAAAAAAGCTTTAGAAAAATGCTAAAAGGATAATTCAGTTTTTCTCTCCGGGAGATAGTGTCTGCTCTCCATTTGCTCTATTTGGTCTTGTCTCTTGGTGGTCTTGAAAATTATAGACGTACGGGACTTATATTTCAATTTAGTGTTGAAAATCAAAGATTGTCCCCACAACCATTCCATAACAGGAAGTTTTTACTTTTATCCCTGTTTCTCTAATATATTTCAGTTCCAATTTTTTTCTGAATACTTTTGCAAAAAAAAAAACAAAAGCCCATTAGTTTCATTTTAGCATTTTGACAAGTCTTTCCGCATTAACTGAAAAATGCGACCATATCTTAAACCTTACCACAACAATAATACTGAATTGTAAAGAAAAATTTTAGAAGATTTGTGAAAGTGAAGCTGTTTTGAAAACTCAAGTGCAACAATGGATTAATGAAGATTGAAAATTGAAATGCTGAAAAGCTTGTAGTTCAGAAGAAGCAAGGAATTTTTGTGGAATGTCCTTAAAGAGATGAAGAACTATGTATTGTGTTTGGGCAGAGGACTTTTCAGGAGATTTTAAGCCGTATTTGCTTTATATCTGGAAAACACTGCTTAAATTACCAGACCGTTAAATTGACTTTCCTGCAGTAGGCCATTACACAGGACCTTTACACTTCAGCCACATACATATTCAGCATCCTAGTGGCTCGGCTTAGGTAGGGTGAAGTGACAAAGGAAATCATGTAAAATCATGAAGAGATACTGAGCACCATCATGTTCAGCGTCTTATCCATTCGGCCATGGCAGGGCTAAATGATGAAGAAAACCATGTAACTCATTGAAAAATTGAATCATGGTGACACATCAGTACAGAATACCAGTAGCATAGGAAAGGGGGGGGTGTTAGGGGGCTCAAGCCCTTCCCATACTCTTGGAGGAATGGAGAAAATTACCGCAAATCAGCACAATATGATGCTTTTTTTCTTTCTTTCTTTTTTTTTTTTTGTTCCAGAATTTATCTAAACATACGGAGCCCCCCTCCAAACTTAGTGAATTGCTCTATGCTACTGCATAACCCATTACTTAATTATTTGGAGCAAGAAGATGAAAGTCTGCTAAAAAAAAACTATACTGAGAGTTTTGCGCATTAAAATTCTTCGAGGAACAGCTGAAAAAAAAAACCACATTCTATCCTTTCATTCTTCCAAAAATAATGGAGGATTTTTTTTTTCCCATAATGTATTGATTATAAATCTGAAAAACATTAGAATTTATATTTATTCTCTTTCCTTTGTATTAGTTAAATTATTCATGTCCTATTGTATAAAAATTTAAGTTTCTATAATTTTTTTTTAATCCCTGCAAAATTTCAATAAATTAGGTTATTCAGGGTGAGGCATATCCCGGTTAATCGAGACTTTCCTATGTTTTGAAACAATAAGTTGTTTTTATATTAATCTAATAGATACCTTAATATTTTATAAGTAACAATTATTAATTAAATTTAAATTATAGGCTGCATTTTAAATTTGTTTTTAAAATAGAGGTTTTGTGTTTCAACCATTTATTTCTAAACCTTAAAAATATCATTTTGGACAACTTATCACCATTATTACTGATGAAACTAAAAGCAATATTCCATGTATTATGTATTAAGCAATTACTGTTGTATTATATTATATACTAAATTTATAAAATAGTATCGCTAAATAAAATGTTAAAATTTAATGATTTCAATGTCCTCATAAGTAGCTACAAATGTTTATTTACTAGTTTTAATTATATTCAAAGGGAATATTAATTGTTACTTGAACATTTTATAAATATGTGTCTATGTAATTATAAAAGGATTTTTAAAAACTTACCTTGTTTAAACCAAAAGAACTGTTTTTTTTTGTTTGTTTGTTTGTGTTTTTACTAAGAAACTGGTTTTTTTACAATCCTGATAATAATTTGTTACTACTTCTAGTGCTAGCATTGTATCCACAGCTTTTTTTAGATAAATGAAATTTATAGTCTCAGGCAATTATTCAGCACAAATTTATTTAGGCGTGACAAATGTAGTAATGCATGCTGATTGTGAGGAAACCATAGAGATGATTTTCAATCAGAACATATAAAAATAAGTAGCTTCCAGTTGAGCAAAGGGAAGATCTACTCCACTATAAATAAATGCTGTGGTAAATAAACATTAAGAAAATAAATACATAAATTGTGGAACATTTTACTTGAAAAATGTGGAATAAAATTAACAATTAAAATAATTGAAACATTATACTGCATAATATTTCTACCGAACTATTGCATTTTGATTAAATAATCATTGTAGTGCTGTTGTAATATCCTTTTTTGTAGGGTGTGATGTGAAAGTTGCTTTGTTGCAAAGTTGCAACCATATTTGGCTGTTTAGTACAAAAATGTATGCGAAAGCAGTTAATTTAGCTTGAGTTGTAGACCAAAATACAATTTGCCTAATTAAGAAAAAGCATTGTTTTCATGAAAGCAGCTTTATAATTTGGCGAATTTTGTTGGCATGGTAGGGAAGAAAAAAAAGTGATGCTGACTCGGTCTTCTTAATGTTGATAGTCTTTAAGAGCTGTGGTGTTATTTTTTCCCTTCGTTTAAAACATGCAGTCTCTTTTATGTTTAGGATTTTGATTATCTAGATTCAAATAGGATGAAATTGTTTGTTGAGTAAGAATTTTTAGTTTCATGTATTTGTCAGATCGTAAACATATTTAACAACAAACTTCTCTCAGCAATTTAGTGAGAAAACCTTTACGCTTAGTAAATAAAATGTTTAGCCAGAGATTTTGAGATGTTCTGTTGGTACTCTGTCTGGTCAGATACAGATAGAGGACTAAATAATACGAACACCTGTGAAATAATGGAAAATCTTTATTAATAGGGAGTTGGACCACCCTTTGACTGAAGTACAGATTTAATGTGATGTGGGATAGATGTTTAAAGGTCAAGGATAATATTTAAAGGAATATTGAGCCATTCCTCCAGCAGAGTGGTGTTTAATTCCAAAAGTCTGGATGGAGGTGGAAATAGGGAACGAAGTTTGGACTCCAAATATTCCCGTAAATGTTCAATAATATTCAAGTTCGGAGACCGAAAAGGTCAGGCGAGATGTTCAACTGCATCGTCATGCTCTTCGAACCATTCTTGAACACACCTAGCAGTGTGGATAGGGGCATTATCATCTTGAAAAAACGGTCGCTCTCCAGGGAATACAATCTGCACAAAAGGATGGACATGATCCCCTAGAATGCTTAGCTAGTGATTGATTCTTCCATGCAGAATAACAAGTGGCCCAAGATATTGCACCCCATAGCATAATGAAGCCACCCCCAGGTTTCACAGTCTGCAAGAGACATTCAGGATGAAACGCTTCTCTGAGCATTCTCTAGACACAAATGTGTCCGGTCATCTGAAATAGGGTGAATGATGATTCATCTGACCGTATGACTTGTTGCCACTGCTGTGGAGACCAGCTTTTATGATCTCTGCACAATTGGCGTTGCTTGAAAGCATTACTTGCTGTCACCAAGGGTTTACAAATTGCCACTCTGCTATAAATATTCACAGCATGAAGTCACCTTTTGACAGTTTTTGTTGGAACTGCGTCCTGGAGATGACTGTTCATTTCAGATGTTATCTTGGATAATGATTGCTTATGCTTTCAGGATACTGTGCACTTCAAGACCCGTCTATCCCTATCAGAAAGCTTTGACTTTCGGCCACTGTTGTGCTTTGAAGACGTCTTACCCCCTTTTGTGTACCCTGTCATAATGGCTGATACCGTAATACTTGCAAACCCCAAAAGGTTTGCTGTTTCTGTAACTGATGCTCCACTTAAAACGCACTCCAACTATCATTCCTCTTTGGAACTCTGACAGGTCTGACATTTCAACTTATCACAGACAGTTTGATAGAAACATGCAACGCTGGTGACTGCTGTTGAGAGACTGATATCTTTCTCGTCATGCTCATTAGGTGGCATACTACTTCTGTTACAGGTGCAGACTTGCCAACTTTTACGCTTTACACGTAAAATTTATGCATTTCGACTGCTGTTTACGCTTTTATGCATACAGCACTTTTTTTTTATGCATTTCCGAATACTTTCTTCCTAACTTGTGTTTATTTCTTTAAAACTGAAATTGATATTAAAAAGAAATGTATTAGGTTTTAAATTGAAATGATGTTCTATGTTTGGGCCTTTTTCCCTTTTCAATATGGATCTAAGTGCACATCATCGGCACCATGATCGACATCGCACATCCATGTTGATACAATGCGCATCAAAATATTTTTCTGAGTTGCCACTGAGGCAAAGAAAAAAAAATCTTTCCAGATGTGACGCCAAGTACTTATTAATTGGTTTACCCAGTCATGACGTCATAGAGTAGAGCGAATGGGAGACTCACTTACTTGGGAGTAGGTCTTTTTCCTGTGACTTGTGCATCTCGCGTGGTGTTCTTTGTTATCAGTGCGCGCTCGTTTTGCAGTAAAGAGACATTGGTAGACGGTAGTATGAGCATACTTCAATTGATTTTCTGAGGATTATTTTCAATAAATGGCCTGTAATGGCCACTACAACAGTATAACTTATAAAAAAAAAGTTATAGCAAAAAATGGGCATGTATAGTATCATATGTCAAAGGAGCAAAATTTGCTCATTGTAACGTGTGCCGGAGTGATTTCAGCATTATTTTTCACGGAGAAAAGTATGACATTTCTCGCCATGTGAGTTCGTCTAAACACGGTGAAAATGTGAAACGCGCTAACAGCAGCAAAAGTCTACAAACATATTTCAAAGAGGACAGACAGTCCAGTGGCAGATTAATGCAAATTTCTCGGGGGGGGGGGAGCGGTTAGAAGATTGATATATACATCCATTTAATGGAAGCAATTTAGGATCTTTTACATTAACCCTTAGAGCGTCTTGGAAATGGGCAAATAATGTAAAGTTGTTTTCACTGCAAAATTTTCATGCAGCTTTAAAATTATTTAAAAAATAAAATTTTGATAGGAAGATTTGTAATTATTAAAAAGTTAACTCCTAAAATACCAACAAGCTTTAATATCAAAATATATTGTATGATGCCTTGGTGTTATAAATAATTTAAATTATAGATGCATTGCAGTGAAAACTGGAATGAAGTGAACGGAATTTTACGTCTCAGCCGCTTGGAGGGTTAATCCCCCCAGTATTATTCGGAAAAACAGCAATGAATTCAGGGGCAACTTGTTTAATAAGATTTTGGAAAGCCGACAGCAAGAAATCTTGCTTCCAGAAAACTTTTACTTCAGATTTTCTGAATAAAGGCGAAAAAGCTACTGCTGCTTCTTTGAAGTCAGCACAGTCAAAATGAGAGTTTTTTCAGGTCAGTTAAGGGATTATAATTAATAAATTGTTACCAGAAATCTGGAAGATGGTGTATTAATTGATTTGCCTGTTATTCAACAACTTCATTTTCTTTTATTGTTCTTAGCTTTATTTAATACTTAAACTTAAAAAAAATAATTGTGATATAAAATGCATTAAAAATAATACTCGTGCATTCTATAGTGAAAGGTAAAAAATAACGGTCACGCGTTGCATAGCAAAAAGTGTCGAAATTTCTGTTCGCGCGCTGTTTTACACATTTTGATTTTCCCAGGTTGGGAAGTCTGCAGGTGTGAAATAGATCATACTTTTTCACAGGTGTTCGTATTATTTTGTCCTCCATCTTCTGTAGATGTTATTCAACAAAGTCCAGACTTCAATGAAAACATTATTTTAAAAATTCACTATAAAAAGAACAGAATTGTTATTTCAGTAAGACTTACTAACCAGTGTCAGGAGCTGACTTTCAGTTATGACAGTTGCAGTCAAAAGGTCTTTTTTATGTATTTGCAGAAAAAAGTAATCAGATAAGTAGGAATTGCAAAGTAAATTAAAACCTCCCTATAACGATATTCAATACAATGGTAAGTCATCTATAAAATACAATCTTGGGGTCCTGCGGAATTTCCGTATAATATAATCTCCCATCGATACAACGATACATCCCTCTAGAATGATAATTTTATTGGGTCCCTTAAGTTTCATTGTATTGTAGCCATAGTCAGATAAAAGAGAAAACTATCTGCGAACTCATAATAGTTCGCGATGACTAAATACATAGTGCGTATATGAACACGTGTATATGTATATGCACACCCATCTGTGCAACTTGCTTGGGCTATACTGACTTGAAAAAGATATTTCTTTTATGCAACTATCCATTAAAAAAAAAAAAAAAAAAAAAAAAAAAAAAAAAAAAAAACCCTTGGAATTACCGAAAAACTATTTGCAAGATCTTTGAATGTATCCACGCCTGGCGTGCGCATGTGCGTCTACATTATCTGACTATGATTGTGGCTTTACTGTAGTTAAAATCACTCACTGAAAACTTCTCTTATCAAAAATTGTTTTCAAAATTGGGAAATTTTTTAGTTGAGATTTTAGGAGTATCTTGCTTATGTTATTTTAAAGATATAAATTATTAAAATTTTATCTGATTTCATTTCAGCATCTGTTAGATCATATTAAGTTTCTGGAAGTTACAGATGAAGAAGGTGATTAGTTCCACAGATATAAAAATAGTTTATTTTATATGTATGTTTTTAATAAAATATTTTTTTATGTGTTAAATAAAAGTTTTTCATGCTAATAAGTGTTCTTTTTGTTTTGTAAAGTGTTATTGGGAAAAAGAAACTAGCCACTTTATAAACTATGTTGGCTAATAGGCAGAATTGAATAATATTTTTTATGATTGGATTACTGCAAACAAATAAATTTAATGTTGCTGGTTACAAGAATCAATGTTAATGTCTTCTCCCCACTGTTATAAAGACCAGTCAGGAGTAGGGATCTGTTATTAAGGTGCTTTAAACTGATATCTTATAAAATATATTGAAATTGAAGTAATCAGTTTTTCTGTAAATTCATTTAAGATCAGAATTACAATCTTCTTAAGAATTGGCATTCATCAATACATTGTATTGTAATAGATATTGATTCTTGTAATTGATTAGAGAAATCTCAGAACATGGTGATACAATCTCATTTTAACAAACTTCTCATATGAATACGCCAGATTAACAAATAAAATTTCTATTAAAAGAAAGTATTATGGAACAAATTCAGACTTTCATGAAATTTCACTTCTCAGAATTTTAGAAATCACATTTGTTATGTCAAGATTTTAACTATAGATCTTTTAAAGCACTTAGTTGAATTCCAAGTACTTGATCGGTATATTTTTGACATATTGATGAAACTTTTTAAACAAAATGCAAGATATGAAATAATAAAATTTTATTGATAGATAATACAGTGACAATTTAACATGCAAAAAAACTTGCATATTAGCATATACTAGTAAGTTTATTCACTAAAATAGAAAACAGGCAGATTAACATGTTTCAGTGAAGGTAACGTTAATCAAAGGGAAAACTTAAGTCTGGAAAAGTCTGATATCTAATGTTATTCTGTATTCCAGTTTAGGTTAATGTGAAATCATGAAGCACTTCTAATTAAAGAAATGTAATGCCAATATTTAAATAAGGTAGGGTGGTGAGTAAGGGAGAACTCAGAAAGACCAAATTGCAGATACTAATGCAAAATTTAGGTCATACAAACTAACTACTGTAAATATAAATATTTCTCGAGTTGTTGTGATTAAGATTTCAGTTCATATGCAGTTTTAATTCCTGGAGTATGATTCGAAAGTTAAAAAATAGCTTAGAAGTAATAAATGCTTGAAGAAACATATAGTCCTGCTACGATAACTTGGCAGTCGGTCATGTGAATTTGGTCGAGTCCACTGGGGAAATTCGGTAACAGGTTTTCCTTCAGAGTAAAATCAGGTAGCCGTAATTGGCACCTTATCGTGGATACAGGTAATTTCTAGCACAATGAAGAATGAGCAAGCGGTGCAGGTGTGCCCTTTTATTCGCTTTCACCCTGGGGGAAGGGGGGTGGAGACCGGATGACCACCAGAAATTCTCCCCACTTGGCGAAAGAAGCAGTAGCATGTAGTAACCTTTCAATGAGCGACCCCTCTCTAGGAATGAAATCGACTAAGGTCGACTGCCAAGTTAAGACAGCCAAACTATACTCTAGGCATTTTCACTTAAGGTGTACCACCAAAACAGGGGCGTAGCCAGAAATTTTTCATGGGGGGGGTTACGACTACTACAACTCATGTATACGGTGTGATAATGTAGTGAAGAATATGCATTTTGTATGTCAAAAAATTTCTCATGGGGGGGTTATGACCCCCCCCTTGGCTATGCCCCTGCACCAAAAAAAGAACAATAAAGTACCAATTATACATCTTTTGTGTGAATGGGAGGCAGAGTTTAATTGATGTGTTGACGATAAAATTTGAATGCTTTTGAAAATTCATTATGAATGGGAATTTAAGAAATCTTCAAGAGGTGGACCACATTATTTCACTGCATTTATATTGAAATGTTTAATTTTTAAAACTAAGTAATAATACGAAGAGAAATCATGTTTTTGCTACCTATCTTAAGTAATATATTTTTTATTTTTATATGCAATCTAGGGAATAGGCCATGAGTATAGCAGTTTCGCATTATTATACACCAGGACAGTGTTATTACAGTACAGTGGATACAAATAAATTGGAACTTCTATGAAACTACTCAAATAAGCAAATAGTGGTTTACTAAAAATATATATTTTGTACTGAACTAATATTTCAATTGCATTACAATAAAGCAAAATTACATGTTACAAATAAAAATTAAGCAAAATCATATATATTTATGCTTATTAAATTTATTTTTAAGAAAGTGAATTTGAATTTTTGTGTCACGAATTGAAAACGAAAAATATTAATTTTGCATATTGAAAACTACTGGGTTGGTGCATAATTATCTGGAGTTTGAAAATTTTTATTTAGTTTATTAATTAAATTAATTCATGTAAGAGAATATACGTCGATTAAAAAAATAATTAATTAAAAATATTGTACACTTTTATTAAGTTACAGCATGTTAAAAAAAGAAAAGCCTGATAATTATGCACCAGCCCAGTAGTTACTTATACTTTCACACTAAGAACACATTTACAACTTTATACAAATATTAAAAAAAAAAAAATATGTAGCGAAGCTGAAATACATCAATTATCATTATCATACAAAAATATTTACAAATTAATTATTTCCTGATAATCGAAAAAATATGTATTCAATACGCATGCGGTTTTTTGAGAATTTTCAATTTATTATGAGATAAAAAACAACGAAATTTTCATTTTAAAATATCAACCTGTAACCTGGAGGCCATATAAGTAATTTTAGCCAAACTTCAACATGCTTTTAAATTTCTTATATTGACGTTTAGGGGTGCTCGACTCCCCCCCGCCCCCCCAATATAGGCCTCCTTACCGGCTAGTAGTCGCCTAAATCTCGGTTGATAATGGGTATATAGTCGCCGGACGATGAAATCATGGGTAAATGATCGCGGGCGACGTCGCCGTGGTTGGCCAAAAAAATGCGATGAGACATTTCGGTCACTTCCCGGCGTCGCAGTCGACGCCAGCGCGACGTCGTGATCTGTGAAGGGCGGCGTTTGGCCAATTCTTGGCCAACGATATTTTGCTACTTGGGCTACTACAAATGATGATGACGGGTTTGAATTTAATGACTCCGAACCATATACCACAAATTCTCAAAATGCGGTTGAACTTCAATTGCTGCAGTTTCTTTCCGAAAAATCAACAGATTTGAAAGTTCTAAATTCATATCCTGTTGGGAAATATAAAACTATGAAACTTTGAACTCTTTCCCTGACCCAGTTTCTCCTGCACGCGTCGATGTCCGCATATGTAGATGTATGGATCTGCATGTGATAATTACCCAAACGAGGGCCCCTTACTTAACACGTGCTATGAGGCCCCTGGCAACCGTGGAGGCAAGAACGCATGCATGCTGTACTTTTAATTCACTCTCTTCCATGCGCTGCTGCTGAGCGGTCGACATCCCGACCAGCCAAAATTCAATCTTTGTAAATATGATATTCCCCTTTAAATGTATATTGTATAACCTAGACGGAAAATAAATATATTGTACTCATTCAAGAGCACGAAACTAAAATATATACAATTAATAATGTCGTGTATTCCAGTTTTCGTTCCAGCTAATTTAGCGGGATGACTGAGGAGATGACGGACTTACGCCTTTGAAGGAGGTAAGTGATACCTCTTTTACCTCCTCGTTTATTTAATAGATTATGAGACTGAACAGTCTCAGTGCCTTGAAAGAATATTAAAATTTCTGAGGACATTGTGAAACAAAAAAAAATTAATATGGCTTCATTTAAAGAAAGCCAAGTGGTTGAGAAATTAAACCAACATAATTATTCAAACTGGAAATTCAAATTGGAGATGCTGTTGATAAAAGATCTTAATGATCTCTTAACAGATGATCCGCCATCGCCAATAACCGATACTTGGCGAAAGAAAGATAACAAGGCTAGAGCCTTAATCAATTTATTCATTGAAGATTCCCAAATAGTACATGTGAAAAATCTCACAACCGCAAAGGCTACATGGGAAGCTCTGAGTACCATACACGAAAGGTGTAACCTCTCTAGCAAGCTGTATCTATTGAGAAAATTATATAGCACAAAACTTGACGAGAGAGGAAATATGCTAGAGCATACGACAAAAATACTCGAACTGGTTGAGAGGTTAAAGGCCATAGGGGAAAAGATCAGTGACTCTCACATATCAGCGTTGTTTTTGTGTTCCCTGCCGGAGAGCTATGACGCGCTGATAACGGCACTAGAAGCGAGACCTGAAGAGGAATTAAATCCGGAGTTTATTAGAAGCAAGCTAATAGATGAATACAACAGACGTATTGAGAATAGCCGACCGTCTGAAAATTTTACTAAAGCATTTCAAACAAACAAAAAACACAACAACAATTATAGACGAGAAACTAAATATTGTTCACACTGTAAAATGAAAAATCACACAAAATTAGAATGCTGGCACCTTAAGAAATTACAGAACAAAAACACAAGATACAAAAATCAAAATTTCACATCCAAACAAGCTAATTCATCACTATACTTTGAATCAAACGATAGACACAGATTTGAGGAAGAGTCGAACCGAAATTATACAGATAGAGCTAGTGACACCGCATCTAAATTTAAAAATTTAGCACTATTAGCTGGAAGTCCAGGTAAAAAGTGGATAATAGACTCTGGCAGTTCATCACACATTTCAAATAATAAAAATTTATTCACTAGAATAAATGACACCAATATAAGCGATGTTGTAATTGCTAACGGAAAATCGTTGACCTCCTACGGGTCGGGAGACATAGAATTCAAGGCAAAAACATCGGGAGGAGAGATTAATAAAATTACACTGCGTAATGTTCTATTTGTACCCGAAATCGAAGCAAATTTACTGTCTGTAAAAAGGGCAACTGAGAACGGTTGTACGGTGGTATTTGACAAAAACAAGTGTGAAATTATACATGGGGATAAAACTTATATTGAAGGTTATGTAAATAATAATTTGTATGAGTGTAATATAAACAATGCCGCATACCACACCGCAAACTTAGTTAACGTATGTGAAAATAAAAATTGTATATATAAATGGCATAAAAGATTGGGTCATAGAAATGTCAATCATATAAAAGAATTAGTGAATAAAGATTTGGCTATAGGGATTGAAATAGATGAATGTAAACATGATAATGTATGTGAAACCTGTATTATGTCGAAACTTTCTGATAGTCCATATCCAAAAATTGCGAGTTTCAGAGCCACAAAGGCGATAGAATTGGTACACACTGACCTCTGTGGACCAATGCAAACCCCAACAATTGGTGGGAAATACTATTTTTTGACCTTCATAGATGACTTTAGCCGGTTTACTGTAATATATCTATTAAAAAATAAACATGAAGTTTTCTCTAAATTTAAGGAGTATGTGGCAATGACCGCAAATAAGTTTGGAAGAAAAGTGCAGGCAATCCGTTCCGATAACGGAGGGGAGTACATAGGGAAAGAATTTGATGAATATATGAAGAGAGAGGGAATAGATCACCAACTGACAGTTCCGTACTCTGCACCTCAGAACGGGGTTGCGGAACGCAAAAATCGCACCTTGATGGAGATGTGTCGGTGTCTCCTTAAGGAGGGTGATTTACCTAACTCCTTTTGGGGGGAAGCCATTAACACTGCGACGTATTTGCAAAATAGGCTCCCTACACAGTCCTGTGATTCCACTCCCTATGAGAAATGGACTGGTCGTAAACCAGATCTATCAAATATTAAAACGTTCGGTTGTCGCGCATTTGCATATATTCAAAAATTACATAGAGGAAAACTTGACAACACCGCTACAGAAGGGATATTCGTAGGTTATGATAATAGGAGTAAGGGATATAGAATTTGTACCAACGGTAGAAATGTAATTATAAGTAGAACAGTCAAATTCCTAGAAGACAGAAATCAGGAAATAATTAAAAATGATGAATCACATAACGGGGAAGGAAAATCAAACAGCGGTAATCCTCAACCTATACAGCAATTGATCGGTGTTGAATTAGATAGCGCCGGCGACAATGTACAAAATCCAAATAATATTCCTGCTAACTCAAATGGTACACAAAATTATCCTCGCAGATCAGAGAGGAGTAATAAAGGCGTTCCTCCTGATAGATTTGCATATGTAACAAATAATACCAGGATAGTAGAACCTAAAAGTTGGGATGAAATTCAAAAAATGGAAAACCCCGTGGAGAAGGAAAAATGGGTAAACGCAACACTAGACGAAATAAATTCACTTCATGATAATAACACATGGGATTTAGTTGTAGCCCCCCCTGGAACAAAAGTTATTGGATGCAAATGGGCTTTTAAATTAAAATATAATAGTCAAGGCTCAGTAGAAAAATACAAAGCAAGGCTTGTTGCCAAAGGTTTCTCCCAAAAATACGGAGTAGACTATGACGAGACCTTTGCACCTGTTGCGTCTCATACAACGATAAGGAGTTTTTTGGCAATGGCTGTATATAAAAATTTAAGTCTTAGACATATCGATATAAAAACTGCATTTTTACACGGAGAATTAGAGGAAGAAGTGTATATGCATCAGCCCGAAGGGCATGTAATCCCCGGAGAGGAACACAAAGTTTGTAAACTTAAAAAGGCAATATATGGGCTGAAACAAGCTGCTAGAGCTTGGAACTTAAAAATCCACCAATCTCTAACCAAATTCGGCTTTCAACAGAGCTCGGTTGACAAATGCATGTATAAACAAACAGTAAATAACAAAACGACATATGTTATTGTTTATGTAGATGATCTACTAATCGCAGGAGAAGATCAAAACATTGACAAACTCATAAATAAATTAAAGAGCGAATACCCTGTAACTGATTTAGGCGAAGCCAAATACTACTTAGGCATAAACATAAATCGACCAAATAAAAACACAATGACACTTGATCAAACTAACAAAATCCAAGAACTAATAACTAAATTCAGTTTAGAAAACTCAAAACCAACAGAAACACCCATGGAGCCAGGCTACATTAAAACACTAGATGACGAAAATCTCTTGCCAAACAACACTAAATACAGACAGGCTGTAGGTGCGCTACTATATATTTCCACCATATCTAGACCAGATATAAGTGCCGCTGTGAACATCTTAAGCCGAAGAAATCAAAATCCCAGAGCGAAAGATTGGGAAGCCGTCAAAAGAACCATCAGATACCTCAAGACAACAATTGACCTTAAACTGACTTTTACAAATTTTGAGGAACCTGTCCTAAAAGTTTACGCAGATGCGGATTGGGCCAACGATCCAGCAGATCGAAAATCCATCTCTGGAAATCTATTTATGCTAGGAAATAATCCTATTTACTGGGTTTCCAAGAAACAGCAGTGCGTGACATTGTCATCAGCTGAGGCGGAATACGTCTCTGCTGCCAGTGCTGCACAAGAAATTGCGTGGCTAATAAATCTACTAAAGGAACTGGACATGCCGCAAGACTATCCAGTGACCGTGTTTGAAGACAACCAATCGTGCATTAAATTGGCCAAATCAGACAGACATCATCACAAAACAAAACATATAGACCTGAGATACCATCTTCTCAAGCATTTGGTAGAAGACAAGGTGATAACTTTTCAATACGTCCCCACTGACTCAATGACTGCAGACATCCTGACAAAAGCTCTTCCACGAAGGAGCTTTATAGGACATAGAACTGTCATTTTGAACGATTATTGAACGTTTCAAGTTTTAGGCAGGAGTGTTGGGAAATATAAAACTATGAAACTTTGAACTCTTTCCCTGACCCAGTTTCTCCTGCACGCGTCGATGTCCGCATATGTAGATGTATGGATCTGCATGTGATAATTACCCAAACGAGGGCCCCTTACTTAACACGTGCTATGAGGCCCCTGGCAACCGTGGAGGCAAGAACGCATGCATGCTGTACTTTTAATTCACTCTCTTCCATGCGCTGCTGCTGAGCGGTCGACATCCCGACCAGCCAAAATTCAATCTTTGTAAATATGATATTCCCCTTTAAATGTATATTGTATAACCTAGACGGAAAATAAATATATTGTACTCATTCAAGAGCACGAAACTAAAATATATACAATTAATAATGTCGTGTATTCCAGTTTTCGTTCCAGCTAATTTAGCGGGATGACTGAGGAGATGACGGACTTACGCCTTTGAAGGAGGTAAGTGATACCTCTTTTACCTCCTCGTTTATTTAATATATCCGACAGTAAAAGAAATTTTCATGAAATTTAGCACAAGTTTGCCGACTATTGCTCCTGTCAAAAGACTTTTGTTTTTTCTTTGCAGGCAGCATAAATGCTCCAAAAAGAAATTTACTAAGCGATAATCAGTTTGAAAAACTAGTGTTTTGAAAGCAAATCATTCTTTTTCTAAATCATAGTGCTTAGAATAATTATACCATCTTTTAAATGTCCTTTTCATAATTTCTTAATTAAATTGCATACTGTTAAGCAAATTAATACAATGGCACACTTATTTGAATGCATCTTAAAGTAGACGTATAATTTAATTCATCTTCGTTTAGAAATATGTTTAATTTTATATTTTATTTCAATCATTATCACTAAAAAAACGTTCAATAAATACTTGTCAAACACAGTTTTGCATTCATGCCTTTTAAAATGCAATTTATTAAAAAAAAAATCATATATGTTAAAAAAATACTTACTGTTACATTTGTTTGTTCATCTCAAAATACATTGGAATAATGTAAATTAGAAGTTTTTGTAGAAAATTTTACTTATTCTTGAATAAAGTTTTAGACGTACTTGGTATTTTGAAAATACATGTATTTTGTATTTTGTATTTTTTCAATTTAGAAAGTAGTTTGTATTTTTCAATTTTTTGTGTTTGAAGAAATGTAATTTGTATTTTGTATCAAAAATGCATTTTTTTATGTATTTTGCCCAACCCTGAAACTGCATATACATGACAGCATCATTACAATATTAATCTTTTATATACATATAATTTGTGCACGCTAATTTGCCTATATGATATGAGATACATTCTTAAAGATATATATGTATATTGTGACGTAGCGCCACAGTGGTAGCGTGATTCTCTGAGGCTTACTTAAAATAATAAGTTTTATTTACAAAAATATTTACAGTATTTATGTACAGGCACATGATGAAACATTACGAGAGTACCAAGCCCGGAGCAGTTCATACGGAGAACTTGCCTCCTCTCTCGCTAAAAATCATCTCACTCCTCCCTTCCAAAACCTCTCACTCCCCATTCATCGGGGGTCAGCTCTCTTGACCCCAGGGGGAGAAGGAGCTTTCTCTCGAACGATGTGGGTCGATGACTGCACTACGCTACAGACAACTCCCCCCCCCCTTAAGAAAAAATCTTTTCCATCTCAAGGGAAAGATTTTACAGTTACACACTCACAAATAATACCTTGAGCACATATGGGGCAGTTCAAAAGAAAGCAAGGCGAGAGAAATTAAAATACAATTAACAGTATCAATTCTTCTGCTTATCGAGAAAATATAAAATAGAAACAATTTAAACAATAATACAAAACGAAACTTAGTCTGGGATAACACTTGAGCTAATATTAATTCATTAATCCTTTCTCAGGAAACTCATCCGTCCACAGATCGACTGAGACTATTTGCGTTTTGGTGGCTTTTACCAGATCGATGTACTACTTCAAAGTTGTACGGCTGCAGGGCTAAAGCCCATCTCATCAATCTGGGATTTGAACTGGCATTCGTTTTTAGCCACACCAAAGGGTTATGGTCCGTCACGATCGTGAACTTCTGACCATCTAAATAATAATGCAGCTTCTTTACTGCAAAAATTATAGAAGCGCATTCTTTCTCAGTTGTACCATATTTTCGCTCAGCAGGCGAAAACTTCTTACTCAAGTATAGGACTGGATGTTCTTCCTTCTTGTCATTCAACTGAGAAAGAATGACGCCCATTCCCGCGTCTGATGCATCTGTTTGAACCAGAAACTCTTTGCTATAATCTGGAGCATAGAGCACTGGGTCTTCGATAAACTTTGTTTTTAAATTACGGAATGCTTTCCCGCACTCTTCTGTCCACGTGATGGAACCCTTTTTTACCTTCCCTTCAATGCATCAGTAAGGGGCGCAGAAATTACAGAGAACATTGGGATGTATCTGCTGCAATACCCCACTAGTCCTAAAAAGGCACGAATTTCCGTTTTAGATCTAGGAACCGGGTAATCTACTATTGCACGAACCTTTACTTCTGCTGGTTTGCGTATCCCTTGCCCAACAATGTGCCCCAAATATTTTACGTGATCTTGCGCAAACTGACATTTAGAAGGCTTGATGGTCAATTTCGCTTTCTCTATTTGACTTAGCACATAGTCCAAGTGCTTCAAGTGGGACTCCCAACTATCAGAAAAAATTGCGATATCATCCAAATAGGGGACCGCAAAAGTTTCGCAACCTTTCAATAATTCAGCCATCAATTTGCTAAAGAAATACGGGGCTTTCTTTAACCCGAAGGGGAGCCTTAACGGGCGGTAGCTACCAAAACTCGTTACGAAAGCAGCAACTCTTTGAGCTCGGGGACTCAAGGGGATCTGCCAGTACCCCTTTGCCAGATCTAATACGCTGATGTATTTCGCAGAAGATACCAATTCTACCCTTTCTTCGATGTTAGGTAAAGGATAAAATTCTGTACGGATAATCTCGTTCACCTTACGGTAATCGATGCAGGGCCGGGGATCTCTACCAGGAGCCTCGACCAAGACCATGGGACTTTGGAAATCAGACTCTCCAACCTCGATAATTTTTAAATCTAACATTCTTTGTATTTCTATCTTTAAAATTAGATTTTGGCGTTGTGAAGCTCGATAGGGTTTACTCCTAATAGGTTTTTCATCTGTTAAATCTATATCATGCACCACAAGATCGGTGAGGCCAGGGTCATTAGAAAAACTGGCTAAATATTTGTGCAATAGCTTTTGAAGCTGCTCAATTTTCTGGGGTTCTAGGCGCCCTTCCAAATTACATTTGTGTAAGATCTCGGTAAATTCATAAATGTTGGGATTTGTTTCCAGATACGGAAAATCTATCTCGTCATCCTTACACCAATCTTGCTGTTCCTCGCACGTTATAAAATTTATCACCTCAGGTCTTTTATAATAAGGCTTTAACATATTTACATGGTAAACCTGAGTACGCTCTTTTTTACCGGGCATTTTTACCAGATAATTGGTTTCAGAGATCTTGCTTTGGATAACGCCAGGACCGATCCACTGCACAGCTAGTTTATTAGGCTTAAACGTGGTATAAACGAGAACCAAATCACCTTCGCGAAACTCTCGTTTAACGGCATTCCTATCATACCAAACCTTTCTTTTGAGTTGGGTCTCTTTCATGTTTTCAACCGCTAAATCTTGGAATAATTTTAGCCTATTAATGATGTTAAAAATATATTCGGTGACCAAATCCTCGTTATCACTAGCATCAGTCCATTTTTTAAAAAGTAACGTTTCAGGCGTTCTCAAATTTTTTCCATGTACTAGTTCAGCCGGAGTGAACCCAGTACTTTCGTGCCTAACTGTCCGTAACGCAAAAAGCGCAAGTGGGAGACTGCTCTCCCATTCGGACCCTGCTTCTAAGCATAGAGCCTTTAGAAGTCTCTTAATCGTTCTGTGATATCTTTCAATCGAATTCGTCTGTGGGTGGTATACAGAACTTCGGCATACGCGAATGCCAAATTTTTCAAAAAATCCCGTAGTGAGAGCGCTAATGAACGACGTCCCTTGGTCACACCATACCTCCTTAGGGAAGCCAATCCTACTGAACACATTTAATAGAGCGTCCACTACCGAAGTAGATTAAATATCCGCAAGAGCTATCGCGTCGACCCACTTCGATGACAAACTCAAAGCTGTTATTAAATATCTTTTCCCACTTGTAGTCTCAGGTAAAGGGCCACAGGCGTCTATATTTATTTTTGAGAATATTTCCGAAATTACCGGTACTAATTTCAGAGGGGCCTTCTTCTTATCGCTAGGCTTTCCCACCCGTGTGCTCTCATCGCACGATCTAACATAGGCTTCTACGTCTTTGTAGCAGCCCGGCCAGAAAAAATATCTCAGGAGTTTATCTTTTGATTTCGTAACTCCCACATGGCCGGAGGTCCCTTCGTGGCAAAGCGCCATATTCTGTGGTCTAAGCTTCTCCGGTATAACAATTAACTTTTTTACCTTCCCGAGGTGGTCCTCTTGTAACCGAAATACGATTTCATTTTCTATTTCATACCCCCTTTTCTCAGCATGCTCATATGGCTTGTTAGCCAGAATAGTAATATCTTTAAGTGTGGGACATATCTTTTGCATCTCAATAAAATCTGCCCGATTTATCCCGGCCAGAGATAAACCATCCTCACTTTTTTGTATTTCGGGTAACACAATAGCCGTGTCAACTTCCTACTCTAAATTCTCACTTTCCCTTATCTGCACACCCGAAACCTCATCTCGTGAAGAAAGGTTTTCTGTTTGTTCCCCCTCTTTCTCACGTTTATTACGGGCCCTCGTCAGTACTGCATTTACGACCTCTGGTCCTGGGGCTGACAAATGGTTATGATTCTCCAATTTTTTAGCTGTCCGGTTTCCTAAAATGTAATGGCCTTGATCTAGGTCATCTGAAATCACAGCTGTCTTGGTCATTATCTGGCCGAATTCTCCGCTTAACGACACATGAGCCAAAAGCAAACACACGGCTTCAGAGGTCAAAGGCTGTCGGACCCAAACAGTTTCGCCCGTAAAGTCATCCGGCGTGACGTATTTTCTAGTCACCAAATCAATGGTGCTACCAGAATCTCTAAGCAATTTGGATGCTATGCCGTTAACAGTCCCATCTGAGATGAAAGGAGATAACCATGACTCTATCTCCCCACCCCCAACAAAGAGATTATTTACAACAGCACTCTCTTTTCGCTCCTTTAATTTCGGACACTGAGCCTTATAGTGCGGACCCCCGCAAGTGAAACAGCTTACAACTCTGCGTTTCTCAAACACCTGCTCGGTAAACTTTCCCCCTTTATCATTCGATACTTTTTTCTTATCGTCTATCTTATTTATTGGCCTTTCCCGGTTAATAGTAACCAGAGGGGATTTTTTTAGGTTTTTCCGCACTTGTTCAAATTCCTCAATTTTTGTCACAAGATATTTGGGGGAAATGATACTGGCCCATTCATCGAGATAATACTCTTTAAATTCTATGGGCATGCGTTTTTTTATTTGATAAGAGATCATCAAGTCTTTTAGCTGGCCAAAGCTATCAACCTTCAAACCTTCTAGCCAGCCTTCAAAATACGTTTGTAGTTCATAAAAAAAATCATACCAGGTACGCTCTGGAGATTTTTGATGTTTAGCAAATAGTTGCCGAAATTTTTCTGCGCTGACTTTAAATCTCTGTAGTAGTAACTCTTTTACTACTCGATAATCCCTTCCCCTTTCTTCGGGTTCCCGGGCGATGATATGGACAATCTCCGTGGGTAACAATCCAATCAACTGAGTTACCCACTGATCTTCTGGAATTTCCAGAACTTTAGCTTGACGCTCAAAGAGGGACAAAAATAATGTAATATCATCATCTTTACTATTAAATTTAGGCATAAACTTTTGAATTTCCCCTTTAAAACAACTTCCCATGTTAGAATTTCCTCCCCCATTTTGTTTCACAATTTCAAGTTCCAATTTCTTTTTTTCTAATTCAAAATTTTGTTCCTGTTCCTGCTTTAATCGCTCAGCGGTAGCTTTCTCTTGCTCCGCCCTTTCGGACAAAATACTCTCTAGTAAATTCTTGACGAACTCTTCGTCATAATCATCGCTCTCTAAAATTCGAGTTTTGATTTGGACCATTTTCAAATTTTCGTCCACTTCGCAACCTAACTCGTCTACCACTTTTAGCAGGTCGCATTTTCTTGCCTTTCCCAAAAAAGCCATTATGATTTGTGAGGCAAATACCAGGAAAATATTCAATTAAATAAAAGCAACAATCTATACTATCTAGGCAATTAAAATCAATAATAGTAATTATATTAACATATATGTGATATACCAGAAAATAAACTCTTTTACTGCACTTCTCAATACCAAATTTTCTTCACAATTAAAAAATACTCAAGAAAAAGATTATAAAACACAAACATGCACAATATTTTAAAAGACCCTATTTTGTTCTATTAACTTGTTCCAAGATGAATACTTAAAAATCAACACTTGCAATAAACACACTCGAATATAGAAAATTAAACCATTGCTTTCTTTTGACTCAATAACTTAATTTAACAACAATCATTTCAGGTTCCAAAATACCCAAGTTAATGGAATTTTATCTTAATTTCCCAAAATTTTAAAATTGGTTTAAATTTAGAATAGAATTTTTTAAACATTTAATTAATTGCCCCAATGTATAATCAAGGTACTTACCCCCTCTTTCAGGAGAAATCTTTGTATAATATCCTTTCGCACCCGGTGCAGTCTGTAATTCACACAAAAGTTCACAGTTAATAAGTTCGTTTATTGTCCACACAACGATTTCGGAGTCAGGATAACTCTTTCTCAGTTCGGATACGGTTGTCTAGATCCGGAACGCTAGGGCTGAAAATTAGTTTCAACACAGTATTCTTCAGGGTCTGGATGACCAGCATGAGCCAGGGACCAGCTGTCCCAACCAGCGAAACCACGGGAGCGTCCAACAGGATCGGGGTGACCGTCTTCGCTTATCAATAAGGCCACAGGAAACTAAGGACAGGTGGCCTCTTTCAGCTACAGAAGGGTCGGGGCGACTCTCCGCTTTTCAATAAGGCCAGGGCGGCCTCCGTCACTTTCACTAGGGTCGGGGTGACCCTCCTCTTTTCCAATAAGGCCAGGGTGACCTTCTCCGCTTTTCGGAAACCTCAGGCCAGGTGACCTCTTCCAGCTCCACTAGAGTCAGGGCGACTCACCGTTATTCGGGAACCTCAGGCCGGATGGCCTCTTCCAGATCCACTAGAGTCGGGGCGACTTTCCGTTATTCGGGAACCTCAGGCCGGATGGCCTCTTCCAGCTCCACTAGAGTCGGAGCGACTCTCCGTTATTCGGGAACATAAAGGCCGGACGGCCTCTTCCAGCTCCACTAGAGTCGGGGCGACTCTCCGTTTTTCCATAAAGCCAGGGCGGCCTCCGTCATTTTCATTAGGGTCGGGTCGATAATAGGGGGCTTTGAGACATTTCCCCTGTTTTCGTTGGTTCAGGGCAAGTGCATGCACCATATGTGCACTTATTACTTAAGGAGAACAGTCTTATCAAAAACATTTATTAAACCTTAATTACATGGTATGTTTGAAACAGGTTCACAGCCGGATTAGAGCACTAGCCAAATTTCTTATGTCGAACTTACATATAAACTATAGTTTTTGATTCTAAATCATTCATACTGTGAATAATAAATATATCAGATATTTCTTTCAAACTGCGTGTTTTCCGAAAGATTAATTAGTTATTCACAAAAGTGACATAGGAAATTTAGCTTACACTCGTGAAAAACACATGATCGGTAGCGAACTTGTTTAAAATTCATGCAATTACGGGTTAACACCAAAATCACAATAATGTTTCTAAGCATTTTAACAATCGGTTTTCTCGCAAATAAAAAAGTTCGTATCTCAAACCTATAAGAGATAATTCAGTTGTATAAATATGGTTCTCAAAAAGCTCTTTCTGCTCTGACCCCACCATATTCCTACTGCACCTATTATAGGAGATAGAGGCAGAAAATACGCTTAGCCCACTAGATGGGGTAATGGGGTTACTGCATACGTGCAAGCGCTCTATTAAGCATATCACGGGTGGAATCCCGAGGGGAGATCTCTCCAAGAAACCAACTGGTCGTCGCTCGAGCATCTTTCTTGAGAAGTCTCCAAGATATTCCCATCAGGTTGCGCAGGGTAAAACTACATGGAAAGCAAACGGTAAAACTACACGGAAAGCAAACGGTAAAATTTGCGTACGGTCCCATAAGAGGGCCATAGTGCTGAGAACTCAGACCAGTGGTGCCAGGAAAGATCCAGCTACACTGTCCACCCGTCATTGATAACAATAAAGTTCAACTCAGGACACCGGAATGCGCTCACATTCTCATGCGGCTTAGACAACTCCATAAGTTTGAGCATGAAGGAGGTCGCAACAATGGAAGGAGGCAATCGTCCCCCGTTTCAACATAGTTCACCTGTTAGCTGCTTGCTCTATTCTTGTGAATGGTTTGCAAAGGCTCTTTGAGGGGACGGAGCGAGAAAACTGTCCTAAGCATGAACTTCTCTCGCCCATGGGTTCCGCCGTCCATTCTTGTGAATAGTTTTCAGGAACTCTCGGTGGAGGCCAGACCCTCTTTCGCGGCCACGTCGTCTGGAATATGGGTAGCTACGTTTGATGAGGTCAGGGGTTTGCCCGTCCGCGATGCAATGTTGGTAGAAGAACCAAGCATCACGGGTACCCGGTCTCTGGAAGGGAATCATAGCGAAAGGCAATCCTCTTTATCACAATATGACTCACCACATGGTCTCCTCAGTCAATTCTGCGGAATGGCTTATGGGAACTCTTAAAACGGAAGCAGATGCTGCGCCATACCACAGATCTGCTTCCCATCGGATTTTTTTGTCTTAGCCCGAGGTTTGCTGGTTTCTACCCCCCCCCCTCGCTCACCGCCACTTGGAGGCGCGAGACAACTAGCGCAATCGGCAGCTAGTCTGGCCGTAACCTTCGCAAACAAGACCTGCTGGCTCAAATATTCAGTCATCCTATGTAGGCCGGATTTAGACGTAAAATTAAAAGTTGTACAGCAATATTATGATTGCAGTTGCTTATCATCAGTTTATAAAAATTTATTATTTCTTACATTTACTGTCTTGATTTATTATTGATTACGTATTAAATATGACACTAAAAATGCATTTAGAAATTATGATTGACGCTGCCTTGTTTAATACTTATATAATTTTAACTTTTGTTCTGAAGATATGTATTCAAGCACTGATAAATTTGATAAAATGATGATGAGCAACCAGAATTTTAATTTTATTTTACAAATTTTCACTTTATACCTAAATCAGCCTACTTAGGATGACGTATTCCTTAAGCCAGCAGGCCGTAGTTGCGAAGGTCACGGTCTGGCGAGGATTGAATGGGGTAAAAGTTTACACTCGGTAGAGAAAAGTTTTAAATTTTTTTCAACGTGAAGCACTATTGTGTTTTTGTGAGAATGTCCGGATCAATGAAGAACATCCTTGAAATTGCATGCTGAAAATATTAAGTTTGTATCATTAAAATTTATGCGTTCAGACGTAGTCAAACCTGTTCAATTGACTTTAGGTACTTCACTCACCCCACCTCATCCTAATTACTTGTTAACTAACTATTATTTCACTATTAATGCTTATTGATTCTAATACCTCATGATAATTAACAATTTGCTTATAGTATCTGTAAATCATTGAACTTACAAGTATGTAATAACTAAACACCGCATTGAGCTTTTCGCGAGGCTGCCAATCACACGGTCTGGAATTCTGGCGGGTTTTCTCCAGATGTAACGTGAATACGCGTCCTTAAAAAGCCTTCCGAACAAAACACCACCCCCGCAGGCAGATACCTCACGTGTAAGCTTTCCATAACACAAAACAAACCATCGAAAATATACTCAGTTAGACAGAATTTAACGCTCTACAACTTTTGAAATACATGCGCCATTTACAAAATTCTCAGAAAAACCGCAAAAAACACCACTTTTTGGTGGCATTTTTAACAAAGAAAAAGAATTAAAAACAGATCTACACAGCAAAAATTTGTTCAAACATATTTAAAATTGTTTTCTACCGTTGAAAACCATTAAGATGAATCTTTAAAGCTCAGGTGTAGGTATTAAAATTCTGATAATATAAAAATTTAAAAAAGAAAATGAATCATGAATTAATTTAGGAAAAAAATACTTATATGAATAAATTTTAACGAAGCATTTATTAAGCAGTCAAATACAAAACTGCTGGATTTATTTTATGAAAATTTTAAAATAAAAATGTGTCACAAACAATAAAATGTAATATTTCAAAATTATAATTCAAAAATTATGGCTCACAATAAATGCAGAAATCCAATTTTTTTCTACAATCTACTCAGACACGCAATGCATCAATCGTTGAATATCGCCATTGCTTCTTCTAGATTTGGCACCACTAGTTTGTTTGTTACCTAGTAGATAGCACTGCATGTCTGGTAGAAAATGTAGCTGGGTCGTTTTGCCCGCTATGATCATTTTAGGCCACCTTCCCCAATATTAATTATTGTTTAATTACAAAATTTTAATTCCTAATTTAACTGGGAAAATACCGATATAAAATTTATTATTTTATATTTAATGCATTACGTTTAACTTCATTAAAATAATGTGAAATAGTTTCCTATTTACAGTTTGACGAAACTGGGAACAGTAACACTTAATAATGAAACCATGCATTTAAAAGAAAACTTTTGGAACCAAAAATTTTATACGGATACATTGTTATTTTATATTTTAAATAGTTAAGTAAAGTAGTAAGAATCATTATTTACTTTTGATTGCATTATATTCTTTAAATATTGTTTACGTCTGATATACTAGATCAGTTATCTCATCTAATAGAAAAGTGAACTTGTACATCATTGAAATATAATAAAATTGTAATAATCATTTCAGGAGTGGATGTGAAAGTATGCTAAATTAAAATCATTATTTTATGCAGTTTGGTAGTATCTGAAAATTTATCTCGAAATCAAATTAATTTCAAGTACAGTATAATTTTAAAATTCAGGTTAATTACAACAATGAGAAAAAAATATCAAATCAAAGTCTGAAAGTTTTTATCTATGCAATATAGACATGCATCATTCGAGAAAGAGATACATACGCGAACAGCTGTGCGAAGTTTTGGAGATATATCATGGTCATTTACCAACCGCTAAACCAATCCCTTGGGCTAAGGTTTACAAAGAATATTAACATTTTAATAAATTAAATTTTATTTAATTTTTTAAAAACTGTAGCTTTTCAAAGTCAGGTGTGTTTTAGATATCGTCAAGAGGTGAGATGGAATCTTTAAGTCTAATACTAATTGCTCTCCTTGCTCTTGGCTTAAACGTAAAGTAACTGAGAAAGATATTGCATGATGTTTTAAACTTATCGTAGCTCTGCATTACCTTTTTGTGATTATTTAACGATAGACAATTAAATTGACAATATTTTTTCTATGAGTAAGCATAATATTATGGATATTTCCCATATATATATATATATAGTTGAACTTTAATTAAAAATACAACAAAATTATAGTTGCTTCACATGCTATCCAGCGCTTAAAAAAGCAGCATAAAAGAAAACATGCGTTTAATAATAAATAGAAGATTTATATAGAACCCCCCCCCCCAAGCCAGTCATTGTTAAAACAAAAAAAAATGTAAAATGCATTGTCCTCATCAGAGGGGAAAATGCACAATAGTACACCATAGGTTTCAGACTCACAGCCTGAGATTTTGCCAAGGTAATGTATTATATTCAAGACTGTATTTTGGAAAGATTGATTTAAAAGTATTAAAACAGTTTAAAGATATTTATAAAAGTGTACACTATTAATTCGAGATATAAACTGTAACAGGCAAATCTCAGAGGTGTGACTCCCCCTTACCTATGTTATATATATATATATATATATATATATACAGGGTGGCCATAATTAAACTGCAAGTGTTCAAGGGATGCTGGAGAGAAAACTACCAGGAATATTCCAGTGAAACTTGGTATCTACACGTTTCAGAACATGCGCAAGTCAAATATGCAAATAAAAAAAAATCGCCATTTTCACCCGATAGATGGCGCTATATCGTGTTTCAATGCTTATGGACGTCATATATGCAAATTTTAAGCTCATCGAACAGTGTAAAAACAAGACCACATTGAGTAATGGTCAATCATGATTCTAAATAAGAAGGAACGTGCATTGTTAGTGAAGATATTCTATCAGAATGGTAGCCATTATTCAGCTACTCTGAAAGAATACCGGCGTATGAAACGATTAAGAAGAGGTCCAATGAGTGTCAATGAGAATAAATAATGGTTTAATTGTTTAATCTGTGATCTTAATTTACGTTAATTTTTGATTACATCTTACTGTAAAAATTTAATTGCTAAAGCGTATTGTATGGAATTTTGATGAACTGTAATTGATGTTTCATATTGTTTATATGCCTCTTAGAATGTCACTATGCTCTGTCTATCCGTTTTGGAAGTTGTATATGCCACCGGCGAGCTTTGAAATATGGTACGGCGCCATCTATCGGGTGAAAATGACGATTTTCTTTTCTTGCATATTTGACTTGCGCATGTTCTGAAACGTGTAGATACAAAATTTCACTGGAATATTCTCGCTAGTTTTCTCTCCAGCACCCCTTGAACACTTGCAGTTTAATTATGGCCACCCTGTATATATATATATATATATATATATATATTATTTACAGACTTTTATTTATACAGATGGTGATTGCCTACAAAAGTAAAATAATTTTTAGAAAGACTAGAATAACTTAAATAACCCTGTATAAATGTTAATTTCTTACTTAATTTAAATCAGTTGTACAGTTTAACAAAAATAAACACAAACTAAACTTACTCGCAATGTTAGATAACTTTAAATTCTGATAATATTTTATCAGACTAAATATTTGTTTGGGCTAGTTTTTACTTCAAAGCTGAGTTTCCAATAATTTTATTTCCTTCTCCGTGGTTACAAAAGTAATTTAACAGATGTACGTGAATCAGAAAATTGAAGTTCAAAAATCTTTCCATTTTATTTTGTTTAAACAGTTGGTCGTCATAGTTAGCTACACTTTCTTTTAAAGTAAATTGTTTACACTGTAACAGAAAATGTTTTGAGATAGTCGCGTACATAATGTTTGCTTTAAATTATAGATGGCAAGTGTGAACTTCGTATATTTTTAGAGTCGTTATAGTATGATTTCTCGCCTCGTTTTTCAAGTAATAAATAAAGAAATCAATTCACAGAATGTTTTTAAAAATGCCTTCTATAGTATATATATAATCAAAAAGTAAAACACTATGGATATTGCTGCAAAAATGACACACCAAGTGGAAATAAAACAGAGCCAAACAAAAGGATAAAAGAATGAATAGAATGGAAACTATAACCTCTGGGACATATAAATATGTACTGTATATACACACGAATATATGCATATTCATGTGTACGTGTGTACTTGTTTTAGAAAATGTAAAAAATAATGATTGTGTCTTGAAATAGAAATATAGAAAAAGATGTGAGGCAATATTAACAAAATTTATTACATTAACTGTTTCTTAGCATATTTATTTAAGCTAATCTTTATTAAAACTATATCTTAAAAACACCCTAGTTAACAGAGTGTTTGATGTTCATGCCGAGCGAACATCTTATTGTAATTTAGTACGAAATTCAACTCCTTTCTTAAAAGTTCATTTTGTGAACACGCACAGTAGGCTATTCCCTACAATTTTATAAAAATGCATTATCATATGCATTTTTATCTAAAAGCCCTATTCACCGAGATTCTTAAAAGTTTATGAACAAACTCATGGTGAACAATAGACAGACCAATATTAAAAATTACTGCCATAACTTGGATTATATCGAATATTTCCGGAAAGAGAATGCATTGCAAGCTGTTATGGTGATTACTGCCTTTGTTAATAGTCCTTTTTAGTAAATGAGTAATGAAGATTCTATTAAAGTTTTGGAGTTTAGTGAATTTTGCATAAAAATGACTTGGTAATGCATAATTTAACAGAAGAAAACTTTACATTTATGTTTTATATTTTATAATTTTAACGTAAAATTAAAGCACACAATTTATTAAAAATTTAAGGATTGTAATTAATAAAATATAATTCATTTATTGTTTAGAAAAAAGTGCTATGGCCTATATTTAATCATGAAGAGATTTTTATGACAATAATTTTCACATAAATACGAATATCTGATCATACGCTCTAAAATTCACTATCATATGTAACAGTTAATTCCTCATTCAAATCCAAATATCGACCTGCGCATTTGGCTATAACTGTCAAAATTCGATTCAGGGTAATTCCATAGTGACTAACGTAACCTTAAAGTATTTCTGAAAAGCAATATTACGATACAATAGTCTAAAACAAAATGGTGAAAATGATTAGCATTAGTTAACATGTAAAAGAAATCAGTATAGCATATGAATATAGCATTAAATTTGAAATGCGTTGCTAACGTAACACCGTTTATACCTCTTAAAAACATGCTTGAAATTGAATTTAAATTGCTCTGAATTTTGAGTCTGGAAAGATCTGCAATTAATTGCACAAATATCACATTAATAGAGGGTTTTAAAAATATATTTTTAGTTCGACTATTAATCATATCCATTACTTTTTGAGTAAATATTTATTAAAGTGATGTGACTAACGTAACGTGGCTAACAGGAC
Organism: Cheiracanthium punctorium; assembly: GCA_038373885.1. Lineage (NCBI taxonomy): Eukaryota > Metazoa > Arthropoda > Arachnida > Araneae > Cheiracanthiidae > Cheiracanthium > Cheiracanthium punctorium. Next base: position 106,627 of record JAWZYV010012567.1, on the reverse strand, counting down.
CAATTATCTATCAGTAAAAAGTCATTTTACAGTAAAGATATGTTATAAAAATTTAAGCTGGGTGATATCATTTCTATATAATATATGATGATATAATTTCTCTTCTTATTTCATAATTAATCTCACCCAGGAAATTTAAACTTACACTGATTGGCAACATTTCAAATATCATTATATTATGCATTAAAGCTTAGCAATGTAGGAATTGAGTGGTGGTATATCTTTAAATCTTTAGAAGCATTATAAAAATCCATTTCGAAGCTGGTGGATCAGAGGTTTAAGGGTCTGCCCCTCTCTCCACTAATCGCTTAAGCTTATGGTCATTTCCTCTTTCATCCCTAATTATTTATGTTTGTCCTATGGACTGTAATTTTTTCCCCTGTGCTAATAAAAACGTACAATGTGTTGTCCACTTTCTTCATCGAGGATTTATTAACTGGAAGCAAACAAATCCGAAAACAAATGTTTCCAAATACAACAGCAATAATAAAGGCACAATTCGTTAATTTGGAACTAAAAGTATGGGGACTGGCGGATAATTACCTGTCCTACTCCACGCTAATCACCTCAGCGTAGCCTCACCATGTTGCAGTGGTTATGTCACTGGAAATGGTAGACGGGCGAAGTGTTAAGGACGCGGGTTCGGGTCCCATCGCGCGTCCATCCACCTAACCGTTCGGAGATTTCCATGGTTTTCTCCGAATTTTAGCGTAAGTACGGGTTAGGACCCCTTAGAAAGACCCCATGGAGGGCGCCGCCTTTCAGAAGTACTCATAAGAAGAGATCAGAAGTACTCATAAATGTGTGATTAACTTCATCAAAAGTAATTTTAAATATGTGATTAACTGCATCCCATACACCTCTTACCGGAAACCACGCTGAACCAATTTTAGCATAAACAGAAATATAAAAGAATCTAGACTAAAACAAGTTTTCCTTTTTAATTTATTTATCTAATTTTTTTTTTGTTTTATTTATTCATCTATTGAGAACAAGTGTTACAGAGGAGAGAATCAGTGTTGAGATCAAATCTTGTGTTAAACAACTGTCAAGGGATATAGCATTCTATGTTATCTAAATGTGTTTTATATTTAAGAGGCAGTTTACAGTGGAAAGTGGTCACATTTGACAGGTTAAAAAACTTAAATTTGGAAGATTATCTGGTCACTACACAGTTTTCGCATATGGTCACTTTACAGGATATTTTCCCCATACATTTTTATGAGCAATTTTTACGATACAATATTTACAATGAAATTTCATAAAAGTGTTCACTTTAGATAGGTGGTCTCTTTACCAAGGTGGTCACTTTAGCAGGTTCCACTGTATATCCAGCCGGTCAACTACACACTCAGCTAGCCGTAAAGTAAATAGAAAAAAAACCTGCAGTCCTATATATATCTACAGTAATACAAATAATAATAGATATGTGTGATACACAAAATGGAAGTTTCCATCTAAGAAGAATCTGTCTGGTGCTCACTCTTATGGCACACAATCAAAACCGGCGATATCAAGATAATGCAGGAAAGTTAAGGATAACGTAGGACGTTTCTTACGTAGTATTCAAGGACGGGAAAATGTAGTGTTTTTCAGCGATAAAACGGGCGAATCCTGGTTCACTAAAATGGCCGCTAGGGCGCTCTTATTTCCTGGCAACGTTTGTGTGTTCTGGCTGCATGAAGGTAGAGGGACAAGGAGATTAAACGCCATGCTATAAAAATATCTTAAGCATCCCAATGAGAAAAGGATTATTTGATGCTGCCATTTAGCGGTGAAAGTTGCTAACAACTTGTCATGAAAATCTGTTTTTGCATAAATTTCTAGTCGAAATATTAATTTTATTAATCAATTTATTTTTATTTGTTTCAAAATTAAAAATTATTATAAAGCTTTTAAAAATTAATAATATTAGAATTTAAAGTTCTGTTTGCATATTTAAACAGATTTTGAGGTAATCGTAGAGGTTTATGTAGCAAATGCATTTTTAACATGTATAAATAATTTTGTTCTTTAGTGCCTCATCACACTCCACGCCTAACTTTTCTGTTACACTAGGAGAAGTTGGTAGTTTTATTTACCTATTTTTATAATTTCACTGTTCCTATTATATTAATTTTAAGAAAAGATTATAAAATAAATGGAAAGTTTTATTTTCTTATAGTTCATGATTATAGCAAAAGTGACAAAAACGTAATGCTGTTCATTTGTTTGTGACTAGTGTACTTTGAGAATACTTAAATTTTAATAATATTATAATTACTAGAGAAAACATATAAGTCTTAATCTGTTTTCCTATATTACTTTTAAAAATAATGAACATGATTTCCCGCAAAATGTTTAAAAGTCATACATTTTATTTTAGTTACTATTATTACTTTTGTGCATATTTTTCGGGAAAAAAATAATTTTTAATGTTGATGTAGGAAATTTACTTATCCCTACAGGTTTCAGCCCAAAGTGTTTATTTAAGTATTGGCTTGCCACTAAGAAATTAATGATGCTTGCATCTAGTGGTCATAACAAAAGAAACATCTTTTATTTTAGGAACTCAGTTTTGCAATGATCAGATTTCGATTTTAATTTTACAAGGAATAATGAGTTCCTTAAAACGTTTTTGTAAAATGACGCGTACAATTTTATTCTAGTTTTAAGGCCGGTTGTCAGATTATGTAGATTCTATTTCATTTTAATTTTGCGTTAAAGAAATGTACAATACTTACACAGAAAACGCAAATTTTGAAAAACAGCACGTAAATATGATTTTATATAAAAGAAAAAACAGAATTATCATACAGCAAAAAACATAATTAGGATGTAACTTAATTTAAGCATTCAAAAAAGTGCAAACAAAGGGAAACAGCTTACGTTGGGAGCTTTAAACAAACTTGGATTCTTTAATCCCAAGACAGCATTTCTCTTTCTTTCGCTCTGATAACCCGAAGTGCAACCGGGAGCATAACATACACAGGCCATCTCAAATTCAAAAATGAATTAAATCACCGATTAAAAAAATAAAAATGCAACTTCTGTCATAGCAATACTATGCTCAGTAAGAGGGAAAAAAAAGAAAACAGCGCCATCTGTCTGCCGAATCGGCGTTAGGACCGTTTTCGCAGAAGGAATCCTATTGCTGATGCAAGTCCTTCCCAGTTTAGGTGCATGTCTTGCTGTTTGAATGTAAACAAGGATGATAAGTTCTTACAGTAAAAAACTTCGCCTTCTACATATTCCCGAGTTTCGAAAGCCGCTTTTCCCGGCCTTGAGTATTACGTAGGCAACTAGGAAGGCAAGTTCCAGGAGGCTGAGAAAAACAGTGCACCAAGAAAACACACAACAGTTAACATGGAAAGGCAGGTTACTTCTTAGATCAATAGTTTCTGATAAAATATTAGGGGATTCCCTAGTAGCACAATTAGTCCAAAAGACGTTTAAAACACGTTTTTTAACGTCAAAAAACGAGTTTCCAACGTAATTTCAACTAGTTGTGCTACTAGGGTTGGAAAGTAATTTTTCTTCGTATGTCATCATTTCGCCTAACTAAAACTACTGAAGCTAATAATAATAATTTTCGCATACATGTGAGATTTTTAGCACAGGTGTTAGATTATACTACATTTTCTACAATTTTTGTATTTTCGCAACATATAGGCGGGTAAGGGTTCAAAATGCTCTTTTCAAATATTTCTGTATCTCTCTCTCTCTCTCTCTCTCCCTCCCCCAACGTCGCGAAAAAAAAGATATCATAAAGAATTTTGCAGTAAAATACAACTCTTATAAATATTCAAAACTCAATGTCAGGACATTTTGATATTGTTCCTCCTAGAATTGTATATGACCCTCTTCCTCCTTTTTTCACATATCTCTTTTGAAAGTAAAAAATATTTGTATAATTCTTGTTTTAAAAATCAAGAAAGATTTTAAAAACAAAATATTTCAATTTCTTTTCAGTCTTAAAGCCCACATACCATATTTAGATTATTTCTTTCTTCAAGCTTCTTTGTTTCGATTTGATGAACAATATTCTTTCTCCTTTCTATTGGACTTGTTCTTGACATTTTAGTTTCTGACTAAAACACAAAATTATCCCGTTTCATTCTTTATTTTACTTGCAGTCCTTCTTAAATAATTTGCAAATATTAAGGATTATTCTTTTAAAAAAGTATTGTGAGTAATGTAACGTTTAGTCGTTAATGTAACGTTAGTAATATTATGTTTGTCACAAAAGATATGCTACATTAATCCCACCTCTACATATTATAAATAATGTTATAAATTCAAAATTTCGAATAACTGACATAACCGATGTACCAAGTAAAGAAAATAAAAAAAATAAAAATCGGAAAGCATTTTCTGCTATTTAAGGAAGAACATTTAGTATTTTGTGACTAACGTAAAAAAGAAATATCTTCCTAAAAATTTAATCAAAAAATATATTTACCCCTGAAGAATATAATAAAAAGAATATCTTCTTAAGAAGGAGTAGACTGAACAATCTTCTATACAAAGCATCCCGCGAACAGTGAAAATGAACATGATTTTACAAAAAAGTTGTCAGCTTCGTAGGAAAAAACTGACATTCAGGCGTGTTTTCTTTTAAGAACGAAAGGAAGAACATTAAATATTTTGAAAAAACGCTACCATATGCAAAAACTTGAAATTACATTGAACAAAATGATATATCAGAGTTATAATTACAAGGAGCTTTTATGGCTTCATTTTCCATGAAATGATTCAATTACGGTCTTGCAATAAGAATTTATGCCAAACATTGCACTTCACTGTAAATATGTCACTGTAATATGAAGAGCTAATTTTTTATACTATTCATTTCAGCGTAAGCAAGGAGAAAATGAAATTTTGGGAATTCCATAGTATAATTTAAAATTGCCAAATAAAAAATCGTTTGATAACGTTTTCAGCCACCAGCACGGTTGTCTTCAGCGTTTCTGTCTTCTTCCTTGTGGCATGTCATTCATGAGGTCATCTGTCTTTTCAAATTGAAGGGTTTCAATTCGAGATGCATGAATTCTGTTCCTGTAAATTTTTACTTTTACTATTGAAATCTACTTTCTAGATTTTAATTTGGGTTGATCTAAATAAAGCAGAAATAAAATAGGAAAATTTGAAAATTACGGGAACAGAAATTAGGTATTTCGGCGTGAAGCCCTTCAAATCAAAACGATAGATGGCGCTGTATGCGCATGATGCGTGCGTCGGGAAAATGGAGGAGATTCCTCAATAGTCTAGGCCAGAGGTGGCGAACCTTTTTGGATCAACGTGCCATTTTTTCTAAAGAAATGTTCAATGAGGCCATTTATGTGTCGTCAAATAATTTTGATTTATTGATTATAGGGAAAATAATAAAACTAAATACTAACAACTCAAAACTCTTTATTTACTAACAAAAAATACGATTATATGTGTACTTCATATTAAAATATGTGTTATTTTTAATTTAAATGCAAAGAGTTTTGATCGGTGGCGTGCCCAAAATACTGTGTCACGTGCCATCAATGTCACGCGTGTCATTGGTTCGCCACCCCTGGTCTAGGCAAATTAGACCAAAAAACAGCAAATGGGGGGAAAATTTTATAAAGTTTTGAAACTTGGAGAAAATACTAATTGGGGATGTAGTTCTATGAAACAGAAAAGTTCCCCCTTCTCGAGGTGCCGCGTCCCCCCTTTACCCCCCCCCCAAAAAAAAGTCTCCTTTTTTATACTTTCGCTTTTATCTCAAAAACTGTGCATCTTAGCAAAAAAATGTCATACACAAAATTAAAGCTGATAAAATTTCCAACAAGATTGTCACTGGTTATTTTTTTCTGTATGCAATAGCTTTCGAGATATGTTTTAGAAAATCTCCCAATTTTTTTGAAAACGCTTCTTTTTATACTAATCTTTAACCAATTTTGTCTTATAGCTCTTCAATCGTCAGTTTTACAGTAATTGTTTCCCGAGCAAAGTTCTAGAGTATTAAATTACCTTTAAATGATCAAAAAATACAGCGATGTGAATTTTTCAATAACTTTAGCAAATTCGAATGAAAACTGCGTACATTGCGCGGCAAAGTACGACAAAACCTAGGAAAAAATATAAACTTTTGAAACTTGGGGAAAACATTGAATGTGATGTAGTTGAGTTGATTGGTGATACAGAAAGGTTCCATCCCCTCTCGGGGTGCCGCGTTTCATTTTTGTCCCTCGAAATTCCCTTTTTTTGGATTTTCACTTTTATCTAAAAAAACGTGCATCTTAGCAAAAAAATGTCAGAAACAAAATGAAAGCTGATGAAATTTCCTAAAAGATTGTTATTGATTATTTTTTTCTATGTAAAAAGTTTTCGAGGTATACGTTTTAGAAAAATCGCAAATTTTTGGAAAATGCTTCTTTTTACCACTAGTTTCCACTAACTTTGCCTTATAACTCTTCAAACCTCAGTTTTACAGGAATGGATTTAAAACAGAGTTGTAGAGTATTCAATTACCTTTAAATTCAATTTTTTTATTTGTAATTGTATTTTTAAATTATCAAAAGTTATAGCAGTTTGAAATTTTCGATAAATTTTAGAAAATTCGAATGAAAACTACATTGGGTATTAGAAAACAAGAAAATCTATGAAAAAAATTATAAAGGCTTGAAACTTCGGGAAAACACTGATTGGGTATGTAGTTGTATGAAACAAAAAAGTTCCCCCCTGTAAGGGTGCCACGCCCACTCTTAGGCCCCCCACCCCCAAAGCTCCCTTTTTAAATTTTTACTTTTATTTGAAAAACAGTGCTTTTTCGCAAAAGCCATGTTAGTTACAAAATGAAAACGGATAAAATTTCTTCTATATCCAATTTCTTCTATATCCAATAGGTTTCGAGATACACTTCAGAAAACTGCAAATTTATGAAAAACGTTTATTTGCATAGCACTTTCAAAGGAATTTTTTTTGGGGGGGAGGGGGGTTAATTTAGATTTTAGCACTAACATTTATGTGTTAAATATGTGTTTATATATGAATAAAAGGAAACTAGTTGAGCAGAAACAGTAGGAAAAAGAAAAAAAAAAGAATGAAGTTGAAAATTGAACCAAATCCTGCGCTCATGCTTTTGTAATATAAATTATTACTGAAAAAAGAAACAGTTTTGCATAAAAAATGTTTTGGGGGAAGGGGAGCGCCCCCCAAAGAGGAACTTTCCTGTTTCCTTATATTTCACCACCTACAAGGGATTTCCCCAAGTTTCAAAACTTATAAATTTTTAATTAAATTTTCTTGTACTCTGATGCGCAATGTAGTTTTCATTCGAATTCTCTAAAATTTACCGAAAATTTCAAACTGCTATAATTTTTGATGATTTGAAAATGCAATTACAAATAAAAATTCAATTTAAAGGTTATTGCTTTGCTTTAAAGTCTTGCTCTACAACTTTTCTTTATTAAAATATGTAACTTATGTGCTTTATATGTGCTTTATTAAAATATGTGCTTTATTAAAATATGTAAAGCCATTTCTGTAAAACTGAGGGTTGAAGAGCTATACGTCATAGTTAGAGGAAAATAGTGATAAAAAGAAGCGTTTACCAAAAATTTGCGATTTTTTCTAAAACATATGTCTTGAAAATTTTTTTACTTAGAAAAAAATTTCCGCTAACGGTCTTACAGGAAATTTCATCAGCTTTCATTTTGTAACTGACATTTTTTTGCTAAGATGCACGATTTTTTAGATAAAAGTGAAAATCCAAAAAGGGACATTTGGGGGGTTGCTAAAGGGGGACTTGTCACCCCGAGAGGGGGGAACTTTTTTGTTTCATACAACTACATCACCTATCAATGTTTTCTCCAAGTTTCAAAAATTTATAATTTTTTCCTAGGTTTTGTCGTACTTTGTCGAGCAAGGCAGTTTTCATTCGAATTTGCTAAATTTATTGAGAAATTCAAAGTGCTATAACTTTTGATCATTTAAAGATAAAGTAACAAATAATAACTTATTTTAAAGATGATTTAATACTCTACAACTTTGCTTCGGAAAAAATTCTGTAGTACTGATGATTGAAGAGCAATGAGTGAAAATTGGTTAAGAATCGGAAAAAAAATGAAGCGTTTTCCAAACATTTGCGAGAGTTTCTAAAACATATCTCGAAATCTATTGCATATAGAAATAAATAACTAATCAGCTTTATTGTATCAGCTTTAATTTTTTAATTGACATTTTTTTTTGCTACGATGCACAGTTTTTGAGATAAAAGCGAAAATCCAAAAAGGGGGGCCTTATGGGTGGGCAAAACGGCGGGCGTGGCATATCGCCCGCCCGCCGAAAGGGGGGGAACTTTTCTATTTCATACAACTTCATCTCCAATTAGTGTTTTCCCAAGTTTTAAAACTTTATAAATTTTTACCTCCATTTTTCCTAATTTGACTGGACTATCAAGCAAAGAAGACAGTAACTCCTGAAGATGGCCGTGGTGCTGGCTGAAAACGTTATCAAACCGATTTTAATTTGGTAATGTTAAATTTATTCTACAGATAGTTATTCCGTATAATATCCTTTTATTAAATTACGTTAGGGTTTTTTATGTCTAATCAATGAGAAGGACATTTTCTTATAATTCATATGCGAAGTTTTATTTATTGAACTCTGTCAAATTTTTACAGTTTGAGACACTGTACAGCAGGGTGTTGCACATGGCTGAACAGCGAAAAAGCCTCGCCAAGTTCGAACTAAGTAAAATGTTCATCCTTAACTAATTGAGCTAAAGTGAATACTCATAGCCGTTTTTATATCATCGTGTCGTTTGCTGCTGTTATGTTCTCCATCAGTACGCTTAAGAAATCATAACTCTTTCTATTTTTACCAGTAGCTCCTAGAACCAAACTTCTTCGATTTACTAGCTGTATGTTAACCTATGGGGAAATTTTTCTTCCTCCGAAAGAATATACTTTTAAATATATATATATATATATAAAACTATGTACTTTGTTCTCAACAGGCAATTGTCCAGGTAGAAAGCATTTCATTTTTTAAAATATATTAAATTTCAAAAGTATGTTTGACATATATTAGGGTGGGTGGAAACAAATATTTTGAAATCACTACTCTAATAGTGCGGAAAGAGTTCTCTTTGGGTTCAATAAAAACGTTGTAAAATACTATTGTGATTGGATAATATCTTCGGCGCTCCGCCTCGGACTTGAATTTTCGGAATTTGAGTAAAAATATACACTTTTTTACTGGGCATGAAAAACATAATTATTTTTCACTGTTTTTATTCTAATAGTGCCAGAAATGAGTGAACTTGGTTTGATAAGGTATGCCTAAATTATTTTCCTTAGCAAATAATATCTTCTGAATTCGCACCGCACTTGAAATTTTGAAAATGTTGATGAAAAAGTGCACTTTTTCATGTGTTATAGAAAGGCAATGACACATGCAAAATAGAGAGTATAAACACTCATTATTCATGAATTATTATATAAAACATTATTTTATTGAGAATTATTAAATAATTGTTAATTACGAGAGTGTTATTTTTTCGTTAAAGCGAAAATCTTTAGCGCTACCAAAAAAAGGAAGGAATGCCTTGGACGGAAAACATTTTTTCCCACAAAACAATACAATCACAATACAATTTAATATAACAACAATGCTATATAATATTTGGTAAGTATGTAGTAACTCTAAAATGTTATATCATTCCGATGTGAAAAGAGTACTTGATCTACAGGGAGTGGCAAAAAAATCCTTGTGATCAAATTGTACATAATTGGTCGAGAAAAAAATGCGAATATGATGAAGTCGTCTATCACTTTAACCTTCTCGTCACCCTGAACCTCATGTGAGGCTCCTATTTCAAATAGCAATATTTAGAGAGAAAACAATTGAATTTAGTATTTTTTTCTTCCTTGATATCAATATCATTAATTCATGTAGAAAGTATATAGGCCTTAACTAGATGCATAAATCGTGCCTAGATTTCAGTACTAGTCAATTTAGATCATTTTTTACAGTTTTCGCTTCACTGTTTCAGGAGAAAAATTAAGAAAATATTTACGCTGCTTTTTTACCGTTTTTTTTTCTTTTTAGGTAAGTATAGTTTTTTTTTATTCCTCAATCTTTACATAATACGTGCATCCTTTTTAGTTAAATTTAGCATAACAAAATGCTTCGAAAATGCAGAAATTATTATTAGAAAAATTATTATTATCGACATTAATCGACATTAGAAAAAAGTATTTTTGTATGATTTATAATAGAATTTCAGATGCATTAAATGCTAGACAGATTTGTTTTCTCTGATTTTTCATAATTCGGTGACGAGAGGGTTAAGACCTGACCTATACAATCGTGTAGGTGATCTACATCCTCTCAGAAAGTAGTCGAATGTAAGTCGTATTTCCTAAGTCAATTTCATATATATCATACTGTTATTTATAAGAAATGAATTATGTATAAAATAATAATTTCTTAAATTTATTTTCATTTGTGTGTTATTAAAAAACATTAATTAGTTATTCACAAAACCATAATAGTAAATTTATCAGAAATGAATCATGTATAAAATAATAATTTCTTATATTTATTTTCATTTGCGTGTTATTAAAAAAACATTAATTAGTTATTCACAAAACCATAATAGGAAATTTATCTTACACTCAAATTCTTTTTTGCGCGGATAAAGCAAAAATCGTTCTGGTTCTTAAGCGTTAAAGTTTGATTCCACCAACTCTTTTCAGATGCTTTTGTTACCAATTTCGAACACTGTTCAACAATGTGTGTCACATGGAAAGTAAACGAAGTCTTAGTTTAGGTTTTTCTCGTCTATAGCAACATGACGTAGGATTGTGGATAAGTGATAGCAACTGATAGTAACATATTTTTACATTGAAAGCCGATTCTCTGTAACTAGTTTTCACTATACAACTCTCAGGAAGATCTGTAAGTTGTATGGGCGTTCGTTAGTCAGCTTGCACAGCAAGATATCTTAAGTGCGTGAAAATTTCTAATTTCGATAAATTATTTAATTCATCAACGACATTTCTGATATCGGGAGGTAACTTCTAAATTTAGAAATAGTATCTCATCTGTAATTAGCTCCATCCCTCAGCGAATGGTTTGATTTTTATTTTAAACCAGTTTGATGAATAAACTTTCATGACAAATTCAGAGATTTGCTTCAACTTCAATGCCTTAGAGAAGTAATATATAGGGTCAGAACTCTGTTTCCCAGGGATCAGCCAGTATGAATGCAAAAATGGTACAAGATTACGCTATGCAGATCACTAAAATCATTACCCATTCGAACCGCTTGATGTATTTTGTAATACGTAGATTTTATCTTTGCTTAAATAAATAACTCTTATCAGTTGTTAATAACTTGCCTTCAGTAACTTCGAAAATGGTCCCCAACAACATTTCACTTACAATATGTAAAATTTTCAGTACTGCATGAATGTCGATCGTTTGTCGATCGAAGATGACATACATTTTGTTCATTAAAATGAAGGAGACACGCAGTCCACTGCAAAAGCCTACCAAAATTTCAGTTTCCAAATTCTGATTCCGCATTTCCATAAGGTATTAAAGGAAATGACGTAAGAGCCAATTGAGCTGTTCAAAAATATTTCTTCAAATCCCTTCAAAATATTCGGTTAAGTTCGATGAAATTCGTTGCTTTGTGCATATTACAAATGCTTTGACATCCTCTTGAACAGCCTCAGTGGTAATGACTTATTTGAGACCTTTCCAAATTATTGCGGCATCATTGAATCAGTTCTAGTGCTCCATGCACATTTGCTCAATAGCACGCATGATAAACAGTACATATACGTAATCTCAGTTGCCCAACGTGACTTATCAGTACTAAGAATAAAATTCCAGCAGCGATCAGCAGTTGAAGGAACTAAGCTATTCCTTCTTTTCTTCTGTACTGATCACAAAGCACCAATGTGGCATTACACGGAAAAGTGCATTTTTCGCCGAAAATATAAAAACTTGAAGTGCGATGCTAATGCAGAAGATATTACTTAATCTGAAAAATAATTTAAGTATATATTATTAAACTATGTTGCTCCTTTCCCGCACTATTGCAATAACAATATGGAAAAATCATTATGTTTTTTTTTTACGCCGAGTAAAAAAGTGTCTATTTTTATCCAAATCCCGAAAATTCAAGTTCGATGAGTCGGCAGAAAATATTATCCAATCACAATAATATTTTACACCGTTTATATTTATAACCGTTTCCCACACAATTAGAATATTGATTTCAAAAATTACTTTTTTCGGCCCACCCTAATATATATCTGCGATCGCCTGAATTTTCAATATGTTCTCTTATATTTAACCCTGTTACTAAAAGATTATTCACAAAATGAAAAGCCGAAGATAATTGTACATAGAAAACTAGCTGCTGAACAACCTACAGAAATGTGTTTAGTAAAAATAATGTATTAATGTGGCTCATTACAATACACACACATACACGGTGTTTCAAAAGGTCGTTCTCAAACTTAACATGCTGGTCTGTCAGTCGATTTACTAAATCAGAATTGCCTAATATGTATATGTATGTATTACGTGTACGCTGCAGCGGATGGGAAGTCATACTAGTAAATAAGTTAATTAATAAAAGTCGCACCTCTTTTAACATCATTTTGCCCTCCCTTGTACGCCTGTGAACATTGAGCTCAAAGTACATGCATTCCGCCGCTCGTCCATTCCCATACGCGGCGCCATACACCTAATCCATATCGGCCAATTCTGAGTTAGTAAACCGATTCTACCATCTTCGGTAACGTCCTTGGGTAAAATGATCACGCTTCCCTTGCCCCCTAGTGGTCGCCGTTTGCATTTCCGGACTCAAGTTCCTATGTACATCTTGTTTTTCATGTAACGACAGACCAAGGATGTTAAGTTTGACGACGACTTTATGAGACACCCTGTACATATAAATATATTTTTCAAAGCTCCTAGAATATTTATTATGTATAAGCAAATGTCTGTACATTTGAATTTTTTTCTTTTCTAGTTTTCTGACAATAGCTTTACGATACATGGAGTTTCTAAACTTATGAATACTTATAAAAGAAACCAGAAAGAAATGATATACGTTAAGGGGAGAAAAATCTGACACCACATGAAATTACTATCGTTATGACTCATATATATTTATATATCTTATTGAATTTCTATCCTACGAACATCACTTTGTCAAAAGGTAATTGTGCCAATCTTCCAATTTATTCTGATATTAACCTTACATGAGATCTTTGTTTCAACTTTAAAAATGTAACTTCTTCTGTCACAAAAGTATTCCTTGGTCTACAATTTTTTTACGTAATTCTTTTACTTAAACATTATTGCAACAATATATTTATTTATTTGCCAGGAGAGGACAGCTCGCGTCACTGAATGTGTCGCTTAGAACTACATATACGTCCTTCCCGGAATTTCCCGCCACAATTTGGAACCTCATCAGAAGGTGGGGGCTTCTGAATATTGGCACCCCTCGGAAACTGCTAGCCACCGCCGAGAGGACTTTCGGAACCACGGATTTAACGTGCACGTACACCGCATGTACACTGTGGTCTTTAGTGGTACGCCGTTATTGAACCCACAACCTTCCGGTTACGAGTCCAACGCCGTAACCACTGGGCTACCACGGCCCCGCAACAATATATAGAACTTTTACATAATGCCTAAAGCAGCGGTTCCCAACTTTTTAAGATTTAAAATGGCGCCCCCCCCCACGCATTCTGCAGCATATAGGCAGTTTTTTATTCTTCAACAATGAACATTCAGTCGCCTTTTCTACAAAAGATTGTTTTCGGTAAAGTTTGAATAAACATTTTAAGTGAAAATAGATATGTTTTGGAATTAAAAGAAGAAAAAATAAGATGTTTTTGAGAACCATGCATTATCACTTGCTCTTTGCACTCCCCCCCCCCCCTGCAAACGCTCATCTACGCCCACCAAAAGGACCACGTGCCACCGGTTGGGACCCGCTACACTAAAGACATATTCACAGGAAGTACAAGCACAAGTAACAAATACAATAAGACATTATCATGACAAAGAAATATAGTAAAGTGAGAATTCACTCACAGAAAAATCCTTAGCAGTTAAGTGGGTATAGCATAGCACAAGTATGTTTTTGTAAATGAATAAGGATGTTTAAAAAAGATTAAGTAACTTCATATCTTAAGCTAATAGAACAATAAGCTGACAATACATTATCACAATAATCTGCTCTTCCTTACAAAATATATCCTGATATTTGACTCTTGAGTTTTGCTTTTACAGCGAGCTAATTCTTTACGCATAAATCTTTCTAAACGACTTCAAAAATCTAATGTACGAAAGTAAAAAATTATGTACTTGAACAAAATGATTCTTTAAGTGATTCCGCGAGAACACTTAATTCGTAGCAGTTTTAATTAAAATCTATTTTTCAAAGTAAATATAGAAAATAATCGCAAATACGTCCGACGTCTTTTTATATGATCTGGTTGACTGTGCAAACAAGATAAGCTCCTTTTTCTAAGGATAGAAAAAATTACATTTTCTTTAAGTATTCTGATGTCTTTCAGCTAAGAAGATGATCAATCAAACATCTCAAAGTACTTCAAAGTAATGATTTCAAAATTTAATCATAAAATGAATGAAATGGCTCTAAGAAAACTAATTTTTCGAAATGATTTTAAAACTAATTTCATTTTTCTAAGGCGTGCAAAGCGTTTTCAGATATAAGATATTTTATTCCTTTAAATTTTTTAAGTAGTTTGTTTTATAAAATCTTGATTACAATCAAGTGCAAACAAATTCTCATTTAAAAGAGGTTTAAAATTAAGAAGTTGTACCAAATAAGTTTTCAAAATACCGCTTATAAATGAGTCATATTGGATAATTCATTTTTAATCTGTATTACAATATTCATTTGTGATAGTAATATATTTAATAAAAGAACAAGAATACTTTCTTATAATGTAAATTGTATTTCAAGGTAAGATATATAATATTTCTGTTATGACAATTCAAGAAAATATCCTAAATTTAAGGAAACATCAAGTACATCAAAGTCTACTTGAGGGGTACAAAGTATTAAAATGTTAAAATAAATAAGGAAATATATGAAACATGCATAAAGAAAAAAGTATTAACTGCTTAAACCAAATGCAGGTAGTCAGCTAGGTAATCTTTTGAAACATTGGAAATAACTATCGAAGGGGAAATAGTCTTGAACGTTTTGTAAATGTTTCTTTTTTCTTTTTTAAAAATGTTCCGATAAACCGATTAATAAAACTTCATATGATTTAAGTAAATATAAAATGTAAAATGTATATATAAAGTAATAAATACCCCCCCCACACACACACATATATATATATACAAATACATATATATTTATAGAAAGAAGTAAAACTTTTTTCGGGTTATATAATACAATGTCACAAATACATATATAATATACAGAGAGTTATTTTTTCAATAATTTTATTTTCAATAATATCATTTAAAGAAAAACTCAAAAGTATGTTTTTACAAAAATTATCTTGGGTATTTCTTTCACGAAGAAACTTTCATATTCAATTAAATACTAATATATACTTAAGTATCTCATAGTAACAAAAGTAACGTAAGTAACAAAATATACAATCAAAGTAAGTTAGGAGAATTTAGAAATTGTTCATTAGCTTGAAATATCTTAACACCAGCACTTTGACATTATTATAAAACATTTTATTTCTTCAAACTTATTAGAAAATAGTACATGATTTTCAAGAAACAAATTAATTTCAGGTCATTTAGGGTAAAAAAAAATAGTGCAGTTTTGGAACACCTCAAATTGTCTTCCGACCAAGGCATGCGAGAAAATATATTTAAATCTAAAAAATTGCAATACTGGTATATGTATACATTTTACTTCTAATTAACCACATAGATAACAAAACTCATTAAAAAAGCGCAGAAAACTTAACATGTTTCAATTACTTTTTGAATACATAGTAGAACTTAATAGTTTAAAGTAAAAATTATTATCATTAGAGAAAATTCCGTTGATCACTGAAAAAGTAAAATATTTATTTTAAATTTAAATGAATCTAGTACTGTGAAACTTTCATGAACGACCACCTCTATTAAGCGACCTATTCCTCCAGCGACCAATATTTTAAGGCAACAATTTTTTACCCTAGATACTTAATGATAAAATATCCTCTAGAAGTGGCCACACAATCATCTATAAGCGACCAGTCCCGGCTCCCTGCCCGAAACTTTTTTTACATTTTTAATGAATTGCGTGATTGAACAAACCGAACTTAAATGATAGCCCAAGAGGCTAAAGCAAATCGATTTTACTATGGGTAATCAGAATGTATGAAGAGTATCAGGATAAATGCTCTTTTGTAAGGTGTAAAAAATAAAAAAAGATGAATGAGTATTATGCAAACGAAAACAAAAATCCAAAATTTAAAAGTATTTTGATAAAATTTAAATTAAAAGTTCATGCTTATACTATAACTTATACCGCTCATTTGTTGCAACAATCACTATTTTTGAGTTGATACCGTAATTTAAGTGACAAGAGTGTCTTTTCTGTGCTTTTAAATTCACCAGCGGAATGGCGGTTGTATCGTTTTGGCGAATATACGTTAACTTCACTTTCAAGGAATTATCTCCAAAGCGGTACGATATATATAATGAAAAGTCATTTACAAAGTTGTTCAGCATTATCGTTTTGTAAGAAAAGAAAACTCAAATTGCACTTGATGGCCATTAATTCGCCCAATAATGCTAAGGATGGAAAGTATAAAACGAACATTTGTTTGGTCGAATTACCAAAACTGCACTTACCTGACAGCAAGCTCATTTATCCTTGAAGCTAAAAGAGTTTTGTATCAGCAACAACACATCTGGACGCTGACCTGCAAGTTGTATAATATGGCTGGTGACTCGCTAGCAAAGGCATCAATAATAAGTATTTACGACTTCAATTTTTAACATTAATGGGCTCAAGATGTCTTTACTTAATATACAATAATAATACAATCGATGCTCTACAACTTTGTAAATCCCTTTTTTTTGCACTATCTCGTTCCATTTTCGTGACAGACCGTATTCTTATTCTGCAGTTTTCCACCAGGTGTAACCGTAGACGGTTCCATTCATTAGTGCTACTTTAACATACCTAAATATCATATTTATGAATATATCAGCAGCCGTTCCGGAGTCAAGAGGATGGCAAGAGACTTTAGTGGATGTCCTCTATGATCATTTTTTGATTTTTATCACAAGTTTATAATACAAAGACCACAAGATCATTTTCCTTTCTAATTAGTAGATATAAAATACATTTAAAGATTTGAGAAAATTAAATAATTATTTCATAATTATTGCACATATTTAATTAAAATATACCTAATAACATTTACTTCCTGTATTTTTCTCTAGGAGAAATAAAGGTAGCAGAAAGTTGGATCAGATGACCAACTGAATATTTCCTCGGCGCAATCATAAATATCAGCACTTGTGAAGGCAATTCAAAAGAACCTAGCACTGGGTTATAAAGCCCACTAAAAGTAATGTAATTTGGCATCGTTTTGAGATTAGTGACAACTCAAGTGTATTCCTTTAATCTATGGTTGTAAATTTTGGACATCACACTTTTATAAATATAAGTTTCACCAGATAACCGGTGAAATCAGATAGTTACAAGCTAAGTCATATATATTGAACCGTATTAATGGTTTAACCGAAAATGTCTTATAAAAGCCAAGTGTCATTTGAACCCATATTTCGGTTCAGCTGTGAAAAACAGAGTTGTCCGGTAAACTAACATGGTCACCGTTAGCTCGCGTTAGGAGGTCAGCGGTGATTACAAAATATAAGAAAAAACTGCCTCATGAATTCTTCGAAAAGAAAAAAATATTTCAAAAATGGAAGAAAGAAACTTTGTTAAAAAATATAGGCTGTGTAAAGGAGCTACCACATTTGGCATCCAAACACGTTTGACAGTAATGACTATCTATATTCATTTCAAAGAGAACAGAAACTGATTATAGCTCATAACTCATCAATATTTTTGAGTTACTGTTACTTTTCTAAAATCACGTGTAAAATACCAGAGTTCAATATTCTGTTTTTAAAAAGAAAATTTTTTATTGTAAATTGAGATAAAATAATGCTATATATAATTTGTTTTTAGATGTATATTTTTGCCAGTCGTGGCTTAGTTGTCAACGCACGATCGTTTGTACTATATTTTAGCAGTGTACAGCTCAAGGAATTACCCGAATAAGTTATTTTTTCACCCCTATAAAACTTCTCAAAACACAACTAATAACGTTAAAAACCATGTGTCTTAAAACTTATATGAGATTAGCTTGGATACTGTTAAACAAGTTTAAATCAAAAATGGCGATGCGTAGTAAGATGGCAAGGAGTTTGTCGAGGGCCAGCATGAAAACTGCGAAGAAGGAATTAGTTACAAATCTTCGGCACATAATCAGTGATCTGGTTCGAATCATGATGAAGGGAAAGGCAGTCCCTGAAAATTCATTTTTGTTTATGAACTTTATGACCTAAGAGTTTTCTTAATTTTTGTATCTAATAAAGCTTTTGTTTCACTATAGGTGATATGTCATTATTATTTAGCGTTTTCTCGGTCATTTTCATTAACTGCACATAAGTGAAATTGTTTCTCTACATTTTTGAAAATGAACTTTTATATTGTTTTCCCACAGAAATAATCTACCGTTTCAGATGACGAAAAAAGTTATTTTTGGAAAATTTTACCATCTTCCAAAGTCTTTCTGAAAGTCCTTAAGTCTTTCTGAAAATTTGAGGTTTTTAAACCATATACTGAATTAAAAAAATATTTAATGCTTACGTTCGACATCTTGCCCTGCTTTCCCCTAATATTTGAATATGCATTGACTATAAGTTCGACATTTTATCGAACTTCCCGGTATTAAATGAATATTTTTAGAAACTTAGCGAACTTAATTTGCCATAATTATTCATCTTGTTACAGTGTTAAATTTCATAAAACGTAGTTTTATCTTAAAAGAGTTTTATATACTTATAGATTTCAACTAAAAATGATTTTTCCTTTTTCCTTTTTCCTTTTTAGTTTTTTTTTTTTTCGTGTACTAACATAAAGATGTTTTTGGAATTGATTATCCATCCATAAACAAAACAAAAAATTATACAATCTTGAAAAATTGCCATTTAGACTACTCTTTTGAAAACAGTGATGTATGGAATTATGCAAGCAATAATGCTACACAATACGTATAAAAGTAATGTTATAGGCAACATTGTACAGTATAGAATAGCAGAAACATATACTCTTGCATTCTTCATCTCCATATAAGTTAAAGGCTTTTCTAAATAAATTTAGAAATTAACAAAGCTTTTATTTTATGCATTTGAGATTCTTATATTATTCAATTTACCGATTTACATTATTACCCCTAAGTCGTATATACTACCCTAATAGCACAACCAGAGGCGTAGCCAAGGGGGGGGTTAGGGGGGTCATAACCCCCCCCCCCCATGAGAAATTTTTTGCCATACAAAATGTATATACTTCACTACATTATCACACATATGTATACATATATACGAGTTGCAGTAGTCGTAACCCCCCCCATGAAAAATTTCTGACTACGCCCCTGAGCACAACTGTCACTCGTGACTAAAAATTGACCACGCGAAACAGTGACATTAGAGTCACAAAGAGTCGCTGTGACGCCGCCGTCTAGTCACGCCACAGTCCCTATGTCCGCCAACGGTGACGTTACAATGCGACCCCGCAGAGTAGTCACAACTGCGACGACGGTTGCCGCTGTGACCCTTTAGTGACGACACAGAGCGGTCGCAGTCACAGATGTGACTACAATGCGTCGTCACAGCGTAGTCGCGATCACACTGCAACTGAAATGTGCCGGTACATAGTGGTCACAATGGCGACTCCGATATCACAAAAGTGTCGCAACCGCAATCCTCTTCACGACATTACTCGTATGGGACTATTTTGAAAGACAAGCAATTATTAGTTTTCAAAGCAAATTAACAGAAATCGTTTGAGGTCCCTAAAATTTCGTTATAACGGTATTTTAAGTTTTGTACGTTATTAAAATGCGGGACATTCTAGTTTAGTTATGCGTCAAACATGCTTTTTAGATTGGTTACACGAGGGCTATCTGCCTAAGGAGTCAACAGTCCCATGTTGACAAGATAAACATAACTAGAAAATTCCAGATAATGATGAATTAAGAAAGTAAAAACAAAAATTTCATAATACTAATATGTATACTTACATTTTAAGTCACAAAGAAGTCGAATAACTGTAACAAGATATGAATGCAGCCGTAGATTGATGCAGCTAGCAACATAAAAACAGTAAAAGTAAACATTTACCTGTAATATTTTCGCGACTGTTTAAAAAATGTAAAGTCCAATTGTAAAACATTGAAATCCACTTTCACTATTCATAACCAGAAATATATCACTGCAGAAGAATATCTTATTATAATTTTTATTGCTCCTAACAGCGATATCTTACTACCCTACAAGCAATTTTGCTCGGGCCGTCATCGGCTGGCTGCGTGGCCGGTGGTAGCCCGAGCAAAATTGCTAGTAGGGTAGTCTATAGCAATAACCTTCTCGAAAGTCTGCACCGGAAAAACTGCACCTAAAAAGCATATTTCATAACTGGCTTCCCGCTCAACGTTTCAAAATTTGCAAAACGAAATGAAACATCAAAAGAAAAAAGAATGGCTTACTATACTCAATCGACAATCTCTCTCACTCGCCAATCTTCAAATGCATAAAAAATTCATTTGTACTTCGTATAAATAATCTGAATTAATATAGCCAAATCCGCGATAACAGTTCTAATTCTTGGTGTCTTATCGTGCAACCGTGAGATATTAGTTGACCCTGGGAAGATATATTGAACTCTTGCTTCCCGTAAGGAGGCCCGTAAAGGGTGTGAAATAGAACATTATTCCAAACAGATAAGAATCGAAACAGATTGAAAAAAATAATATGTAAATACTGGTTCATTGCATTTTCTAACAAAATAGCTGCAGGAGCTCTAATTTGTTTTATTGTAAATTTGAACATTAATTACCTAATTTATATTTAAAAATTAAGTAATCTTTTGTTTTACCCCTGCTATATTTAATTTAATAAAAAATGTCAATAGAAGCAATTATGTAGGCTGTTAAAACTTTTAATTTAATCTAAAATTCTCTGAAGAAAAAAATACTAAAGGAGCTGAGCTCTCATGCAAAACCTTGACTGGTCTTCGTGTAATACTCTCTAACATATTTCTGCACCCTAATTCGGTAGATTTTAAAAGGGGCTAAACGTAGAAAAAAGTCTCCGAATATGTTTTTCAGGAAAAGTTTAGCAAAATTGTAAAAAATTAATATAAATTATAAAAATGTTAAGATTAAAATTCATAATTCTGTACAAAGTGGGGGTTATATACTGTCATATACAGAGTGGAGGTTCCACTGTCTGTGTAGTAAACATTTTTATACATACTGAACTCGTTTGTATTATTTTAGTTTTTAGTACTAAAATGAAGGCATAATATGAACTTCTCCCCCCTCAAAAAAAAAAAAAAATCTTTGCAGTGACCCTGCCTTTGGGTGCCCGGAACTTATATCCCCTAACACTTCTACACCGTATGAATGTGAAACAATATTATTTAATTAAAATAACGAAATTTTATGCCAACACTACGAAATATATACAGGCCCATTACTGACAAATAGTGCTGGCCCGGTCATTAAATATTTGAAATAAGGCATCACTCAAAAAAATGTGATTACAAATAAGTTTGTTTGCTAAGTCGCAAAGAACAGTCACTATGACGTCACAACAACCGGCAGTCACAAATCAGTCCCGCAGTGACTTCACAAAGCGATCACTTAGTGACCGATCACACAGTAGTCACAGGGTGACTTCACAGTGACGTCACCTAGTGGCTGGTCACAAAGAACGGGTCGCACACAGTGGAGTCGCATCACTCACAAGTCACAATGTAACTAGTTTGTGATAGTCCTGTTACAGTTGTGACCCTCTGTGACGTTACAGCGACTGTTTTGTGACTATCTGTGCTATTAGGGTATGTAAAACCGAGCAGATATTTATCTATATATATATCTGTAGTAACTTAACGATTTCATTTTCTTAGTGTTTTAGAAAGTAACTAAAATTTATTTGTATACTTTATTTTCAGAAAACAACAAAAGATTTAGTGCATTCCTGGGAAATACTTAATGAGAATGTCTTCATCAATAAAGTAACTTTAAACTGATCTCACTACATTCTACTTTATAACTCTATTGAATATTAACAATTAGTTCCTTGCTTCTGTTTTGTTCTTTAAGAGTCTGACTTTGAGAATTCTTTACTTCTTTCATTTAAGTTACAAAAGAAACATCCCCGGATTTAGTTGCAACAATGGAGGGCTGAAATCCTTAATCGGAAATAGAAATATGTTCATCAATATTTCTATTTTTACGTGCTGCAGTGAATCTACTTCCGTGATAAAAATCTCCTTTTGTAGTAAGCCCGAACCAAGAGAAACTCTTTGTTTAAAGTTTGAATGTTATAAAGACTGGGATTTCATACTGATGAATGATATTCTTAGAATATATTTAATCACTGCTGATTCCAATTATTCGAGTTTTCTCTAAAAGTTAAGAAAATGTTGTGACATTATTGAAGTCACGACAGAATGAAATGTACAATCAACGTCACCCTTCATCCTGTAAGATCCATTGAATAGTGTGATCGCAGATAAAAAATTACATGTAAAAAACGACACATTTTATTCCTTCCGTTTTTACAAGGAATGTTTGTAGTAGATCCGCATATAATTTGTATTCTGAGACAGACTGTTTATTTTAAAGTATTTCATTTAGCACTAAACAATGTAAATAAAGCCATAATATGGGTGCTGTCCTTATAAGATTGCCGCTTTCGTAAACGACAAACCAGTTACACTCGTGCAACGAGTTTTCATCTAAGGTGTTCGTAAAAGAAACTGAGTAAATTCAGCTTATAAACTTCAGCGTCTTATAAAAAACTGAATGCGATTAGTTTTTTAAACTAAATAATCTTAGGAGGTTCATCTAGTGTGTTGAGAAGTAACACTTGCTGCACGTTGTTGTTGATATGAAATAGCGTCTGTTTTTATGAAAAATATGCTGTTATGAAAGTATTTTATGCTTGCTGAAGCTAGCAAATATTATTTTTCCGAAGAGGAAATTCATACACATTTCCGCTAGAAACTGAAACGAATTTTTCCAAGGTAATCATTTTTTTTTTTGTAGTTTTCATTTTAGTAAATACAAAAATACATATTTTTAGTGTTGAGATTGAAGTTGATTTAAACCGTTTATGACAAAATTTGAACTTTCTTTGCTAAATACTTTTGAAATATGCAAGTTTAAGTTGAAATTTCTAAATTTTTATTGGTGCACTTCAATTATGGCCATTCTTTCTTTTAAAATCCTGTTGATTTTATTATTGAGTTTGCATAAAAAATTCTCCTCAACAAAAATAACAACAGACGTGAATTGTAAAAAAAACCTTCCTCCTGGGCGACGAAAATAAATAAACTGAAGTTGTTCGTAAAGGCAAAAGGAACTACTAGCGCTTAACAAACGCATTCCAGTTTTCTCACGAAAACTCGTGCAACGAATTTTCCGTTCACGAATACACCCGATGTCACACTTTTTAATTTTGAACCCTTTCTTACCCTTCTTTCACAAAGTGTCACACTTCAACATATCCCCTCCCCTCGATTGTCCCATGTCACGTTATATTATACAAACAAATACTTGCGGTTCAGAAACAAAGCACAATTTTTTGACCATAGTTCATTTTTTATTCATCTTTAACTATGTGTTTTAATGACATAAGAACATAACAATATAATTAGATTTGCGTATTTTTTTGCATGAAATAGGACTAATGTTTAGTTAGGACTATGAATGTTTGGTGTAGTGGCTAGCGCATCCTACTACCATCCTTTGGGCCCGGTTCGACTTCCGACTTTGAGCAGGGATGTTTGTGTTTGTCCGTGTGATGTAAATTGCACTTTGAAATAAAGATGAACTTGCACTTAGGAAAAACTGAGATGGAGGTAATAAAAGAACCATAGATTTAGATAAACAGTGCCTTCCAACTGTCCATTTCAGCCAGTATATTCTCTCTGGCTGAAAAAGTTCCGACGACTGCCGGTTGTGCAGAATTTTGTTCCTCGTTATGTATGAGGTAGGGAAAAGGATCAGGAATAGAATTATATAGAGTGAATTGTGAAATATCAAAATATTAATAGAAATAAGCCGTTTTATTTACTTTCAAAACTGCTCCAGTTTTATAAATAGTTCATGGGAATGATTGACTGATCTAGTTCAAAAAGAAAGCATTTCCTGTAGAAGAGCCAGATACTGAGCTAAAAATTATCTATTGTACGATCTGTTACACCACCCAGGCAGCACGACTATGTTCTCTGAACGTCGTGTATTTTTAAAAGTGTAATTGTGATAGCTCACTCATGAAGCCCGTTTTTTTTTTAATTTTAAATTATATTTCGTTTCGTTCACGTGTTCATGTGTGCATTATTTAATCGCTGTACGATCTGATGCCACAGCCTACCAGTTCCACTCCCTATCAACCCCCCCCCCTCCCAGCGTGAAATCATTTCTCCGTTTGTCGATGAACCCTATTAAACAATACGGGACTGTATATATATATATATAATATAAACAGCTAAACTTACATATTGTGTACATCCAAATATATGCATATATATATATTCCCAGGATTTTTATGGTAATTTTTAAGGCGAGGTACGGCACATAATAAATAATCAGAATCACATCGCAATGTGGGGTCAAAAACGCCGTTTTTTATCTGTCAATAATCACTTTGGGAAAAGAGTTAAAGTGTTCGACTAACTTCTTAACCAAGTTTCACATGCAATGGGCTTGTCTCCAAAAATTTCTTCCATGAGATGAAATAGATTTTCAAACATAATTTTAATCACTATTTTTCTGCTGAAATGTATATTAGTTTTTGGCGAACAATGGCCGGAAAGTTCACTATTATTTCATCACTGTTGAAGAGGGTAAGTGATTAAGTAAGCCACAAATGCGTACGACATAATGTACAGTAGTGACAAATATATCCAAAGAATTGCTGCCAATAACAGAACCGTGTGTTGTGCTGTGGGATTACTTCTAATTAGCTACACGAGGGCTCTAGGCCGAGGGCTGGGGTGCCCTCTATGGGGGTCTTCTAAGAGTTGCTAACCCGTATTTACTCTATGTTTCGGAGACAGCCACGGAAAATTCCGAACGGTTAGGTCGGCGGATGCGACCTGGTTTTGTACTAATTTGCAGAACCATAACAGTCATTACCAGTCCAGGCTTAGCCCCAAGTGACTTTCAGCCGTTTGGTCCAATAAAACATTTTGGAGGAAAAGTCTTTGCAGATGACATCAATGTTAAGCACGAAGTCCCACTGTGGATAACACGATAGCCCACAGAATTTTATGCAGCTGGAATTAAGCGCTAATAAAGCGATGATATGCATCAAAACGAGTTCATCCATGATATTCATCTAAATGAGTCCGTGAGTTCGTAAAAATTTTTGGAGGTTATGTTGAAAAATAATTTTTCTTTTCTAAGTTATTTTCATGGTAACTTTTTTTTTTGTGACTCACTAAATAACTTTCTTTGGTACTTTCTAAAAATTTTATGCCGCACACTTACAGATATGTAAATATATAAATATAAATGAAAGATAAGTGAAGGAACGATTATAATAGTTCTCTTTTTCTCACCAGTTCGCATGTTTAAAAATCATTGATTAGCCAGGCTGTATCCTTTTTCTTTTACGCAATCCTTGCCCTGCAAAGCATTTAAATATGAGTATGCTTCAGACAATCTGCCGCATAATGAGTACCTAATCCCCAGGGACGTCAACACTGACCACACCTAAACAACGATCCGACTCTTAAGTCAGTACGTTCACATGACTTATTTACGATTACGTGGAATTACTGGATTCATTTGTTATCATTTTATGCAAAAAGCATTGAAGTAATACTATGTTTTTGGTTACGGTGTTTAATGGCATTATAAAATTACTCTTTGTAGTTAGGATTAAGGAAAAATTATTATCCAAGTAACAGTAGCTACTTATTTAATCCCACATGTATTTATACAAATATTTCAAAAGAACTAAGATAGTAACCTTAAATTCTACTGCCAAATGACTTAGAATATCGATATAATTTTTTAACTCTTTGATGCACAAAATTTTGTTTTACTCATAAAACTGTATAAATAATACATATATATATATATATATATATATATATATATATATATATATATATCAACTTAAGAATGTCTCATTAAAAGTGAAAATACTTATTCTTTAAATGTTTTAGTAATTAACATTTCAGTGCAGAGATCGTATATACAAAATTATTCAAAATATATTACAAAATATTCAAAATTAGAGAAACAAGCTCCTACGAGGGTTAGGTTACACCAAGACGGTTCAGAATCACACAGTGACATTTGGTCGTGAGCATCGTCTTTATATACCTGCTATTAAATCCTTTAGAAAAAGAAGAGTTCAAGTAACAGTGAACTTTCCGAAAACGGTTTCTCTAAAGCTAATGCATCTTATACAGATTATACTTGATAAAAATTGTTAATTCAGAATTCTTTTTGTCATTACCTTGATGAAATTTCCGGAGGAGAGCTCATTGTTTATGAAGCTTGATAAAGAAATTAGAAAACTGAAAATAACATAGCGTCCAAGTGTCCACGTGAATGACTTTCGAATGATCTGCAAAACAAAACACTAGACTAGTCCCGTCTGACCAGCTCCTAGAAAACCGCGACGGAATTTCTCCAGCGAAATTCTTACTAGATGGGGAGAAAGACTAAAATTTCGTTGGGTTTCATATCTTAATCAAAAAACCAAATTATACACAGTTAGAGTGTATCAAAAGAAATAGAAAAAAATAGTCCTGGATTGTCACCGTACAGTTATATAATATTTCACCAAAAAACTAACTGCATTAAAAATCGCATATAGTTATTTTACAGGAGCATCCAAATGTACAGTGACTCTGAAAAATTGCGAAAGGGGAATAGAAATACATACCTCTGGACAAAGGAAAAAAATTATCACGGAAATCACTATGCAGACTTATTGTCCAGATAAACGGTTATCTGACTGAACATTTATAAAAAGTCCATACTTTAAGTATGAATTTATGACTTCAAAACCGTTCTAAAATTGTGTAAACACCTTCTGTATTTACGGTAGTTAGAGCAAGGAAAGTGTTAAGAACATCATCAGTAGTTATTACGATAATTCCATAGCGAAAATATTAATCAACCAAAAAAAAAAAAAAAATAGGCAGAAAATTGAGTGTGTGTGATCAGGACTTTTTGCTACCCTTATACGTACATTTTTAACATAAGTTCGGTTTTCTTTTAATGAATTCACATTTAATTTTATGACTGTTTATTTTTGTTAGCATAATAAAAGTGTATTTTAATTACAACTGCGGTGAAAGTAATGTGCAGTACTAACGCACATTATTTTTGCTCATTATTATTTTTTTATTGATAATGTTTTGCAAGAAAAATGTAAATTTTTAAAAATACTCCTAATATTCTAGAACCTAAATTTGATATTCCACTAGTGAAAATGTATTAAGCACTCAGTTCTTAATTTATAGTAATTCCATATATACTGGGTGTCCCAAAAATGACTGATGGATTTTGAAAATCATTTAAAATAAAGACGGAATGCCATAGATATGTATCGTTTGCAGCCTTATGCTTAGGAAATCGGGGAATTTTTTTCCACCAAATTTCAAATTTAGCTAATATTTTCACCCACAGGTGGCGCTGAAAACTATGAAAAAATAAAAACCGGTATGAAATTCTTGAAAATTTGGCAAACTGTTGCAAAAAACTAAAATTTGACATTTTCAATGTAACTTCCATTTGCTGCAACAATGTGGCGCAGTCTGAGGCAAAAATTTCCCGACATCCGCTCAAACATGTCACTTGGAATTGTCTCAGATGCAGTACAGATGTGCTGCTTCAGCAAAGCAAAAAATCGTAGGGCGTCAAATCTGGCTAATAAGTATGCCATGCCATGCCACTTCCTGTAAGCATGTCGTAATCAAAGGCAATTACCCGCCTGCAGCGCCATCTCTTGTTAGAAATGTTAACTAAATTTGAAATTTGGTTGGATAAAATTCCCTGATTTTCGCTAAGCATAAGGCCGCAAAAGATACATATCTATCGCATTATCTTTTTTTATTGACTTTCAAAAGAAATCAGTCATTTTTGGGACATCCGGTATATTAAATATTAGAACTATTCAATATCTGAATGTTTATCCAATGATGGTTCGTTACTTATATCCATTATAAGATTAAAACTGTGTTCTTGAATTCAAAACTCTTTTAAGGGAAAAAAAAATGTTTTTCTGACTTTCTTTACGGATAAAACTGAAAGAATTTTGAAAGTTCTGAAACTTTTAATTAATAATCTTTTAGAATTATAATGCTAAAACTTGAATGTTTAGTTTCCATTCTCTTCTTGTGTGGGAAAATAAGATAAGGCGTTTTTGTTTTTTCTAGCTGAATTTTCTAGCATATTTTGAAAAGTATTAAGGAGCCATGCGATCAATCAATTATCGTCTATAATTTTTACTATCGTTTTCTATGTACAAATGAATAATTAGAGATGAAAGCTTCTAAGTTAAATGTATTACCCAAAACATTTTCTGGAAAAATATGGTTATTAAAATTAATAGGTTGGTATCGACGGTGCTTTAAAAGGAAGTACATTTCTGGAATGCAGATATTTTTCACTACTTTAACATGAACTGTACTTGATTTATTTCCCATTTCTCTTATAGTGTCTTCAGTTGAAGACAGTTTTTAATCTAGGAAAACATTCTTTTAACGCGAAACTCTTTTAATTATTTAAAAAATTTTGTTTAATCTACATAATTAAAATTTAATTGCAATTATTGCAATTATCTGTACTTTAGTCCAGAATTTGTTGCTAAAATGCAATTTAAATTTATATCTACTTATTTTGAAACATGTTTGAAAAGTTTAGAATCATCATGCTTTTAAAAACTCCACAAGTAACACATAGTCTTCTGCATCAATATTAAATATAAAATTAATTTATAATGAATAATTTTTAATGACATTAACTATTTTAATTCTTAATACATTTTATATAAATACAAGTATAATACAAAAGTTGCTTTTCATAGGAAGAAATTAATATACACTGGTTATCTTCTGACAAAAGTAAAGTAAATATGTTAACGTTAAATGTTGATAAATCTCTGATAAAGTTGATTTTCATTAGTTTTTACATTGATGAAATAAAATACATTAATGACATGAATTCTGCTAATTTTAATTTATTTTATCTAATCATGTATTACTGACTAAAACATGGTGAAAACTGTTTCTTATTTTGATTTTATTTTATTGCTTGTATATAGAGTGCTAAATCAAACTCTACACAGTCAAATGCCTTGATTGGTGTAAGTGAAAGACGCCGAAAGGAACTTTACCTCTAAGAGCAAAAGTTTTCGAGAAAAATGTGAGAGATGTACGGTGCGTCATATCCGGTGCAAGGTGGAAAAACAATTCGAAACACGTATTTCAAACGTTTAAGAAGATATTCTAAAATATCACACTCACGGAGTCATGTTTGCATGCACAGTGATATGATGTCTAGCTATGGCTTGCGTCGTGGCAGGTTCTTCTTTGCAGAATGTTGAACACCACGATCTTTCTACGTGTATAACCAGGATTTACTGTTTGGATCCAAAAATCTCGCCCTCTAATCATCAGTAATTTCAAAGTGAAACCTTCTAAAAATTAACTCGCCCGTATAAAAATGTCGGACTTGGAAATAATTTATTTAAGTTTCATGTTTTGATAAGGTGTACAACTAGGTGTCACAGTTTCGGGAGAGCTGCAATGTAATCTATTTCTAGAATTGAAGGGTTTTTTGCAAAAAGGAGATAGCTCCGACTAATCAAATTTGAGGAAAACTGAAAATAAAAGTTGGGATTTCAACACAAACTAACGAGACAGGCAGCTTTATGACGAGTAACACAAGAACTAATGATTGGAGCTACATACTTTTGGTACCAAATGATAGCTATTTTTTAAATGCACGACAGGCAATCCAACTCCAAACTCCCGTAGGAAGCTACCTCCTTTTATACCAAAACCTTCATGTATTCCTTCATCTGTTGCAAGATGATTTTCGAATGGAGAACTCACTGTTAAATATATGTTTTATCGTTGCTTGATTTTTAATTTTATTTCTTTTTGTAAGAAAAAGTATCTTTTGAAACTACGTACACAAATTGAACTGCTGTGAAGAACAATTTGCAAATAATATAACATTTGCTCTGGTAAATTTGGTAATCATAGTCTGTCATTATACCTATTAGGGATAACAATATATGAAAATAAACCTTTGTTTTCCTAATTCTGAAACCTTCTAGAGTGCCACTTAAAAATGGGAACTGCATTATAGCAAAACTTTTCCCACCCGATTTGTTTAAGAAATATTGGAGACTCTCGAAAACATAAACTGAAAGACCATCCCACAAATAACTTTGAATCGGGGGCATTAGGTTTTATGACAGAAATGAAGGCAATGAAGCCTAGAAATCGTATTATGTTCCGCACACAAAGGTCATAAGGGATCTTTCAGACGGATCAACTTTTTGGCTGGAGCAAAAAGCTATTCGTTTAGCACCATGGGAGTGATAAACGTGCTAAATTGTAGTGTGCCTTCCTCTAAGAGTTGGTGCTGTGGTTGTAATCGCATTTTGTAGCTCCCCGGATAGCGATAAAATGCGAAATAAACAATGAAATTTTAAAGAAGCTTCCTGAATTTGAAAGGTAGTTTGGATTTTAGATGGATCTAAACTGAAGAAATCTGTAATCTCTCACTTTTATACATATTTTACATGCATAGATATCGCACCACAGCCGCTAAAAAGAAAACCGTGCAATATAGAAAGTTAAAAGGTAAGTGAAACGTTATGGTGAAAAATTGAACAGTTTTCATGACATTAAATTTGAGCTCTAGCTGCGTTTTAGAGCTTTTTCAATCTTCCCCAGGAACAGCGTGGTTTGATAAAAGTTTTCCAAGGAGAGTATATGTGTGAACCATATATAGAGGCTGTTATATAAATTTTAAAAATGTCGATTTTAGTAAAAAAATTAAACCTTTTTATAAAACTTCGAGTATTTTCTTTTGTACCGCTAACTTATGCAATTTTAATAGAACTCGTGGAGATTTTCCTTTCGCTTTTGTGATTTCATTTACATGTTAGATGGGCTATTTGACTCTTTCAAACCATTTTTATATGAAGTTTGTAGCACAGTCTACCAGTTTTTTCTAGGAACAAAGAAACAAGTATTGTAAAAATGCTAAAATTTTGCTGTAAAACAGTTACATAAGCTTTATAGACGATGCAAAATTTAAATTTAAGGCACAATTTAAAAGAAAATGCTCTTTTTGCATAAGATTCATCGTTGTCGGCTTATGACTTCAAACGTAAGACACTGGATGGCTAGATCATTGCGAAAAAATTAATAGACAGAGTGAAACTAAATTTTCATAAATAAGTATTTAAATGAAAAAAGTAAAAAAATAAAACACTTCCAAAAGTCACCCAAGTTGAGCCTTTGATGCTGTCGAAACCTAAAATAATTTCGCACTGAGATATGCACACCTTTTGTCTATTAAAGACAGCAATGCACTAAAATGAAATATTTTTAATGGTATCTTTTAATAACCTTTTAAATACAACTATTTCTATTACATTATCTAGCTTTTCAATGTAGTCATTTGTATTTTTTAAATCATTTTATGAATAATAGTCTGTGTGCGTGTGATAGCCCTTTTTAAAAACTAACTAAGAAAATAATAAAATTGTCTCATGATACTGTCTCTCCCTTATCATGTTAGCTCTCACTGTTTCAACGACTCAGTACAGAAGATTCCCCATCAGTTCTCAACGTTGGTTTACTCTTCTTGTCTTTGAGTGCCCCCCCCCCCAACGGTTCATTTTTGCAATGTTATGCTGGATAATTTCAATGCACAATGCAGAGTAGCAATTCTGAGAACAAAAAGGACACTCACATGTATGCTAACAAACACGGGTTACTAGAAATAAAGATTTCATTCGTTAAAATTAGAAAACAGATTGATATTCATGCAATTGTTATTTTCGAAGTATAATAATTGGGCTTGATTTTTTTTTTTTAGTTCTTCAGCATTTCAAGAATGACATATCAAGTGTTCTACAATGTCTATGTTGAAATGTTAATGGATACCCGAATACTATCAATATAAATTTGAAGAAACTTTTTGTCAACTTATTATTTATTTACTAAATAATTTGAAAACAAAAGCTAATCATACATTTTTTTAAAGTATGAAATATAAATCATTATACTTGTTTAAATAACTTTTTTTTCGGAAAATCTATTTAAAAATTTAAAATAGTCAGCAGAGTACTTAATAATTAAGCAGAGTACTGTACTTAATAATTAAGCAGTAGTACGCATAATTAAGCAGAGTACTGTAAGAACCTGTGAGAATAAATATAGGGGAAGGTGACCCAAACTGATCCTTGCGGGCAAAACGATCCACATGTTTTCTTAGATACTGGTAGCGCTACTTGCCAGGTAACACGTAAACTATGTTGTATCAAGTGAAGAAGAAACAAAGGCAGTACAAAAGCGGTAACTGTATTACGCGCATAAATAGAATACTTCGAAAAATTGGGTTTTAAAACATCTGTTATAAAGTAAGCACTAAATTTTCTATTTATTTAAATATACAGTCTTTCATGTACAGAAATATGACTTGGTTTACTCAATGGAGTATGTTTAGGTGGGAACTACACTTGCTAAGTTTGTTATGTATCTTGGCATCTTCGAGCAATATGACCTAAAGTGGGCAGCCACATTGCGGGGTAAAATGGTCCATAGACTGAAGAAACTCCAATACCGGGTCTTAGCCATCGAAGCAGCACTTCAACTGTTCTCAAAATGTGTGACTCTCCTTTACATTATTTAATTTATTTCTGTGTGTATTGTAGGTCATAATTTTTAAATTATAATTTTGAAATATTCCATCTTATTGTTTGTGACACTTTTTTATTTTAAAACTTTCATAAAATAAGTTATGCTTACTATATGATTGTAAAAATTATTTTATTTCACTATGTATAGACATAATTACTTTTAAATCTTTTATTTTGCCGACTGAAAATCATGTACATTTATTTACAAATGAAGGATTATTTTTCCCTTTGGTTGAGAGTAAAATGATCATCTGGACACTTTTTCAAAATTATATTCTTTCATTACTCAATAGTTTTTAAAATGTTATTAAAATAAGTTTATCATCCAAAATATACACCGAGGAGCCAAAACACTAAGCCCACTTACTCAATAAGCGCTGCATCTCCTTTGGCTTTGAAAACAGCTGCAACTCGCCTGGTCATGGATGCCACGAGTTCTTGGTAGATAACTGGATACAGGTTGTGCCAAATATTTAAGCAGAGGTCACGCAATTTCGAGATATTGGTGAGCTCTGAACTGCCGCTCCATGTAATCCCAAAGCTG
Source organism: Cheiracanthium punctorium (assembly GCA_038373885.1). Lineage (NCBI taxonomy): Eukaryota > Metazoa > Arthropoda > Arachnida > Araneae > Cheiracanthiidae > Cheiracanthium > Cheiracanthium punctorium. The sequence goes on along the minus strand of JAWZYV010012567.1, from coordinate 72,879 downwards.
CTCTATGGGATTAAGATACGGCGAGTTAGGTGGCCAGGACATTGATTGGAATTCATCGCTATGCTCGTCGAACAACTCCAACACATGTCCAGCCTTGTGACATGGCGCGTTGTCCCGTTAGAAGATTCCATGTCCGGTTCGGAAGACATATGCCTTGTAAAGGTGCAGCACTGATCCCCAATGATGTCCAGATAGTCCACAACATTCATGATCTGTTCTACGACAACTGTTTGTCTCAAAGCCGTCGCAGAGAACGTCCCCCAAAGCATAATACCACCGCCACCAGCCTGTGTATAGCCTGCTGTACAAGAGGGGAGCAGCTGTTCTCCGGGAAGACGGCGTACCCAGACACGACGATCGACTTGATGAAAAAAAAACCGTGATTCATTCTACCAGGCAACTCTCTCCCAGCAACTCTCTCCACAAATTCATGTCCCCGTCCCCACTGCAGCGTAGTTGACAACATAGCTTGGTAAGCAGACGCAATCCCATATCCAACAGTGTCCGCTGAACTGCGTGTTCCGAAACACTTGGGCATGCATTGTATTGGACTGTTAGTTGAACCACTGTCTGCTGTCGATTTTGCTGTACTAGGCGGGACAGTTTCCGATGTCATCTTTCTTTGGTGAAGCGTGGACGCTGAATATCTACTGCTGATCTCATCGTCATTAATCCACTTTATATAAATACTAATAACGGAGATCGTGAACAACCGACCAGTCATACAGTTTCGGAGATACTCATTTAGAGTCTTTGGGCCATTACAATCTCCCCTTTATCAAATTCACTTAGGTCTACAGACTTTCCCATCACTCACAAACGTAAGGGCAAGCAAGTATGATTTCTTACCTTCTCCAGCAACAGTTAAATACCACTCCCACTTAATTACGAGCTCTTCATGTCATCCAGATGAGTTCATTGAAAAATGTTCGGCTCGTCAGTGCAGTGCAAAATTTTGCCGAGGCGATAGAAAGGGTGTTTTATTCAAGTTTTATTCAAACAATTATGTTAATTTATACAAGTTTTCCCCTTAAGGGAATCATTTTAGGCCAACTTCCCCTACGTATTATGTGACACATTCTTTAAAACTAAGTTCCCAACTACCCGAATAGCACTATACCGTGAAAATGAAGCAACAGTAAACGCTTCTATTTGTAAAGTAAAAAGCATTCCGACTGCTTAATGTCCTTTCACTTTAAATATGCACTCTTTAAAGCAATTAGTTTTCATTGGCGTATTTAAAGAAAAGTTAAAACTCTCATAAATGCATCAATGAAAAATTAATTAACTATGTTCCATTACCATTCAGTGTTTAAAATTATTCAAGTTCATACTTCTTTAAACCGCATTACATCATTAGCGTCTCATTTGAGTATGGCTATTAATTTAAGAAATTTAAAAACGTTTCATAAGATTTTTATGCTTCAATGCTATTCTGGAAAATTTCTTTGAATATTTAAAGCTTAACATTTTGGCTTCGAGTACCAAGTGTTTAGGCATTTAATTTGATGTGAGGCAGAAAAATTTTAGTTACTGTATAGTAGTATTATAGGACTGAACATCTGATTCAATAAAATAAATAAATCTATGATTTTCTTACATTATTTAGATAGATTTTTAGTAATTGTTAGAAAATTTACACTGCCAGTTTCATACTTTATTTGTGAAATGCCTGAGTTAAAGTTTGCAAGTTAACAGTAAATTTAACATATGAGATCCAGATTATTCTATTTTTATTTTCTAAGAATAAATTTGTTAAACAAAAATATAAATTTATATTTTTTAAATGCAGTATGCTTTCGCTCTCTGAAAAAGTATAGGCTGAAAAGGCTGACTGACAAAAACGGAAATATCAGATGTTATGAAGAAGAGAATAAAATACAGACTGCAACTTCAAACAGGATTGCAAGATACACCAAAAAACTGACTTTTTTCATAATTTAAGGCATGATGTAGATTCTTAATGATTTTATAGAATAGAAAAATAATTTAAATGTCAACTAGTTTTTGAATACAGTTTCACAGTCGATCATACATATTACATCATTTATATTGATCTACTTTAAAAAGTTAATCGATGTTTATTTGTTTTTCTGCCTAAATACAATAAATTACTGCTGTAAAATTCAAATTTTAAAATATTTGCATAATTAAAACTTCATTTTAAACACGGAATTTGACTAGAGATATTCTGATGTAACTTTCGTAAATTTACCTATATCTTCAGAACATTTTTAAACTGCCTAGCATTTCGGAAATATTTTCCAATCTTGTGATGAGTCAATAAATTTAGAACATAACCTTATTTAAGATTAATGTGAAACGCAGAACACATTTAGAATTTCATCATTATTTATACAGGAAATCGAAATATTACCTCGATGAATAAAAGCAAAAATGGCGGAAATTCTTCGATTTCCTTTATAAATAAAGCTATATAACTCAGAAATGAAAGTTCCTTTAATCATTGTAAATTTCTTTTCTTCGTTTTACATTTGGTTAAAACGGAATATGATTTATCTGCCGAAGATAAAATTTAAATCTATTGAGATTAATTATCGTTCACATTATCACTTAATTTACTGCGTCATTAATATTAATATAATTCACCGAAACTTGTGAACTTTTCACTAAATTTGATAACAGTAAACGTATATTTAATTATTGGATGTGAACGTAGACTAAGGTTTCTAATAAATGCACCAAATATTTGGAAGTTTTCTCTCAATCCTGATAAAATTTAATAGATGTTACCAAGGGAATTATAGGAAAAAAATAGCTACATCTATATGCATTATTTTCATTATTATTTCATTGAATTCATTGATTATGGTAGTATATTATAATTACAAAAATAAATATTGTCTTTATTATTATAATAATTATCAGAGTTTGGGAATTCAAAATGAATTTTCGATTTCTTTTGTTTGGTTGTCCTGACAAAACACCCAATATACTCCTCGTAAGATCACATTCGAGCTTGTCTTCATTAATATTTCAAACGAAAATAAAATGAAAAACGAAATATTTACTGGGTTTTAAAGCGGAAAACTTTCTAAAATTTGAAACAATTAAAATCAGTTAATGTCTAGTAGGGATGAAATCAGATTAAATCCATATATAGGATAATTCCAGGAGAGTCACCATACCCTGGACAGATGCCGCTTCCCTTGTTTTTCTGGTAATTGTTGATAGATAGCAGTCACACCCGCAGTATAGGTGTGTAGTTAGATTTTCTTAGATGGTGTATAGCAGGAATCCCGTTCAATGCTTTGGCTGTAACTATAAATATTTTATTTTGAGATAAGTGCATGATTTCACTGTCCAAACTCTGAAACATTTTAATCTTAAGTGTTTTTTAAGCTAATTAGAGAATCTATATATTATTTTAAAGTCAAAACGAAGTGTGGCACCTGTATGGAGTACTGTGTGTATGGTTACTCCATTTTCCGTAGAGAGGACAGTCAACTGTGGTGTGTTACGTCTGTATAGTACAAAATCTGAAACATGCCGCACTGCCATTTCGGTATACATGCCGCAGTTTCTTTGGTACGTGATGTCACTTTTAGTAAAATTTTAATTTATCTCACCGTCTCTTTTTTTTTTAATTTTACTGAGTTTATGTAAATGGAGTATACTTGCTAGATTTAACTAAGTGTGTTGTTAACGTTTTTTCTTCCATTTTGCACAGATTCACGAACCTGGTCATGTTATTAGTTTTTAATTGTAATTGTAATAATTTTGCATTTTAACGTTCTGTCTTAAATGAAATATTGATTTTAAAAACCAGATTAATTTTAAATTTGCTTATAGATTTTATTATAAACGCCCGCATTTTATAAAAGAATAAAACAACGTAACGATTGATGTAAAAGATTGATGAAAACAAAAGAATAAAACAATGTTAAAACAAAATAAACGTTAATTTACTTTTTTCCCTCTCTCAAATACACTGGCGTTATGCTGTTGATGAAATAACAATTAAAATTCAATTAAGAAAATAAGTATTTAACTTTCGTAGTGAACTAAGCTGGCAGACTAATATTGATTGAAACTTAGCAATACCTCTCTTTGTAATCTAGTTTCGTTTTGTTATTACATAGGTAATTACATGTCCTTATAAGTCCAGATATGATAATTTATTTTAATATTTTTTTATTTATTACTGCATTAATTTCTTTTGACAGGCGTGGCATAACTCCTGCACAAAAGTGCGAATCACCTGCAATGTTTTAGAACAAGATTGTTAAAAAGCGTGAAAATTGGTTGGGATTGACGAAAAAGATTGTTAAAATATTAATTATTTTTTAAATATTTTTGTAGCACTATACATATTTTATATTCTACATTAAATAGCACAATATGATTTATTTTCTTATATGTGCACCCTGGGATTTTTCATACAAATTCAAAAAAAAAAAAAAAAAAAAGCGCGTCTCAAGTGTCTGAATTACACTACGTATATTTGTTCTTAAATGAAAAGAATACAGGACGTACTCATATTTATTACAGATTGAATACCGTTCTTTTATTAGATTGTAGAGGGTGAAGGCCTGTAACAAGGAGGTGCATTTGGATTCAGTACCCCTCCCCCCCCCTCCCCTGGAAAGAAAAATTGCGCCTTTTGAAAAATTTTCCCTAAATTCGCAGATTAGATAGAATAGTCAACTGAAAAAATAAAAAAAAATAAAAATTGATCTAAACATCGATAAAAAAATCGAAATAATTAAACAAAACTCTCAAATCGCTCCTGCTTTACCACTATTAAAGTATATAACATTTTATAATGCTCTAGATTGCCTGCTACAGTACATTATACTTGTATTTTTCTAGTGGTAAAGAATATCGAATTACTATAAATTAAGCATTCTGTTCAGATTTCGGTTTTAGAACAGTTGTAGTATTTTCAAGAATATTTTTTTAAATTAAAATTACCAATAAAAAAATTAAGAAAGAGGAAAAATAAGTTGCGCTCTGAACACAAATTATTTTTACCACAGCGGTGTTTTGTTATCAAAATTAAATGTTAAAAACCGATAAAATGAAATATTAATGCAATAAAAGGAAAACAAAGTCCAACTAAAAATATAATTATATTAATAAAAATAATTAAATATATAAAATGGCCAAAAATATGCTTACCCACCCCCCAACCTACGTCGAATCTCCTGTCTACGGACGTGAAAGGGTAAGTTTCAAAAGCTAAGTATAGACAATTCTAGGACGTTATGAGGATAGAAAAAGGAAAGGAGCTGAAAAATTACCGAATAATATTGCATTCAAACTTAAAATAATTCAGCTGAACAATAACTGAGATAACATTATATACAAACTTTCCCGTTGAGATTTTTATCTGATGACTGATTCTGTAAGTGTAAAAACCGTCGAAAAAAATGTTTTCCATAGTCATTTTGAACCGTGAAGAAAGCTGACTATTACTGCAGCACAAGAATGAAGACAAAGCAGTTTACGATCCTACAGTCCCTTAATTACACTACTCACCAGTCATTTTGCCTCTGGGATGTGATACATCAATTTGTATGTATTTTGGTGTGTAGAATCCGAATCTACATTTCAAAATGCTCTAGCACGTAAGATTTTTGAGTTTTTAAGGATTTTTATTTATTTATTTCTTAATTTCACTACTTTCCGTTCTTTTATATTAATGTTTATTTTTTTTTTCTAAAGTTTGGTACAAGAGTGCTATAAGATCAACAAATTGTCACTTGATGTCAGATGTTACACAGGCAAGTGTTATTCATTAGATGGACAGATAATCCAGTAGTGCGAAATAAACATTATGACCTAGTGAATGTTGAAACATGCATGGTGCAATTACTATCGTATTTATCTCAGCCTAAGAATGTATTGAGAGTTTTTTTTCAATAAGTGAGTGTTTCTATTGAGAGGTATTTTTATTTTTAAATTGCTTTATACATATATTTAAAACTTACATTGCTAAAAATAACAACTAGTAAACATAGTTGTTGTCTTAACCACCCCTATAACTTTTGTTATGTCTGTGAGAAATTCACCCCAAAAGCTCAAAAAAAAAAACCAATTACTGATTTGATTAAGAAGGCCTATAAATTATATTATTATATTTTGATAGTCCTCTTGTGATCAAGATAAAACTTTTGCGCCTCCATTCGTGCATAACATGTACTACTATTTTAACCAAGTGACTGAAAGGAAAATGCCGAGCTATGCAATTTTCAATTCCTATGGTGTGGAGTTAGCATAGTATTGTCCAAGATCATTTTCCAGCCTATAACTTCTCTCTCACAAATATTGCAGGGCATTCTCTATCAAAACTAGACATAAAATAAAGTATAAAATGTATCTTCAGTGCATATGCTGGTGACATAATGAAAGGTTGTCTGTTCCTGACTGTAATCTGCAACACATAGAAACAGAAACAATGTCACGTGAATCTGAAGACGCTGATCAAGAACCTGTAGAAAAGATTCCCCTCATTCTTAAAATTTTTCGCCTTAGCACTTTAATCAAAAGGAGTTGAACAATTTGGTTCCCGATCTAAAACTTTCAAAACAGCAAGCTGAACTTTTCGGGTCGAGACTGCAACAATGAAATCTTCTAGCTCCTGGTACAAAAATTTCCTGTTTGAAATCAAAAGGTACTTCATTCTCTCAATATTTCGACATGCAGAATTCAATGTGTGTATGTGTCAATGGTCTGCTGATGCAGCTAGGTGTACAACATAACTATCAGGAATAGTCACTCTTTATTGACTCTTGGAAAACCAGATTGAAAGCAGTACTACTGCATAATGGCAATATTTTTCCATCTGTGCCTTTGGCTCATGCAGTAGACGTGAAAGAAACTTATGAAACTTTGGCCACTATACAGTAAAGTGGCTTAAAAGGAAATTGCATGTAACTGTAAAGGAAAATGTGAAAAATACTCCACTGGTTGAGCCCAATAAAATCATTTTGCCTCCGATTCATGTCAAGTTGGGTTTTATGAAGAACTTTGTTAAAGCTCTGGATAAATGAGGTCAGGTCTTCAATCATTTGAAAGAGAAGTTTTTCAAACTGAGTGAAGCAAAGTTAAAAGAAAGTACATTTATTGGACCACAAATAGAAAAATTGTTCAGCGATCCATCGTTTGATATCAGTCTGACAAATATCGAGTTAGCGGCTTGGACCTCATTCAAACCAAGTGGGAAGGGCATTTTGGACAGGAAAAAAGATGATATCTATGTTGGCATGTGTATACATATAAATACTAATGTATACATATAAAATAATATTGAATTATTAATTTCTTAATATGAATTTCTTGTTAATTTCAATTCTATCAAATTTTGCCGGTATTGCTTCTGATTTTCCTGTGCCTCTTGGAAATGTGACGTGATAGACATAAATTGTTTTTACCAGTGAATTCAGCACCCCGAAATTAAGTAAATCCACCCATTTACAAACCAGAGGCAGAAAAAAAGTTTAAATTTGTTGACTAGTGTTATATAACCAAGTGGTTGAGCCCTTAGTCAAAAATGCACTTGTTGCGACGTTTCAGAATTTAAATCTAGTTAGCAGATTTCAGATTACATTCTCTAGATCTAGTTTGTAAATTTCAGACTGCATTCTCTAGATATAGTTTGTAGATTTCATAATACATTTTCTAGATCTAGTTTGTAGATTTCATAATACATTCTCCAGATTTAATTTTAGATTTCAGGAAAATGTATTATGAAATCTACAAACTAAATCTAGAGAATTTATTATGAAATCTGCAAACTAGATTTAAAGAATGTAGGTTGAAATCTACAAACTAGATTTAAATTCTGAAACGCCCCCAACAAGTGCATTTTAGATTAAGGGCTCCAGCATTTGGTCATATAATTGAGGGACTGTACATTCATTGTATGTGATTTGGATTTGACTTTGAGTTACCTAAAATCTTCACAGAAATTTGTCACGCTGGTAGTGAATCATTCTGTATAAATGCTTCTCTCCTTATCACCCCTCATTATTATCTCCTTTCTCTCTGCGCTTCTCTCCTTATCGTCCCTGAACTAAGCTAAGATCAAATTAGGCATTGCTTAAGACATGTGTTTTTGAATCATGTAAAGTTTGAAGGGCCTTTCCTAAGACAAATGTCTGCTCCAGTTTCGAGCTATCGATAAGAGAATTTAATTAAACTAAGACTATTTTAAAATTCGGAAGAATATTTTCTGATGTAAATAACAGTATCAAAAGGTCTTCTTCTTCTACAACCAACGCCAGTCCTTTGCCGTGTACGGCCTTTTGACGAAAAGCCTTCCAGCACCATAAACATATCGGATAGCAGATGGTAAACAGTTGGGCAGGTGAGCCCATCTTTCATAGTGGACGACAGGCGAAGAGTGTTCACATCAGTATCAGCTACGCCAGTGCAGTGTAGGTGTTCCTGGATGTAGTCATATCCGGTTTGATAAGTGTGCTGTTGCGTGTTGTGGGATTACGGCCAAGAATCTAAATCAATAATAGATAAATAAATGAGAACCTTCAATTTTATGACTGATTGAATGATTTGGGAATATGGTCGATTATCTACACGAGGGCTATAGGCCTAGGGGTGGGGTTCCCTCCGTGGCTGTCTTCCTCAGGAGCCCTGACCCGTATTTATGCTAAGTTTCGGAGAAAACCAGTTAAGTCGGCGTGCGTGACCTGGTTTAGAACGAGGCATGTTCCGTCTCCCAGTTGAGCGCGCTATGCGTTATGCCACTGGTGGAGTATCCGATTGATAAGTGAAACTAAGCGACAGCTATGATCTCTCCAGGTAATTTTAATTGAACCTGATATGACTACGTATTCCAAATGTCTACCGCTCTTTTGATTAATCTGATAATTCTTAGTAGTGTTGCTAATGGTAGCAATTATTTTGTTTTGTTTTGCTCTAAAGGTGACTATTCCGAGACTGCTCAACGCTTTGCAAAGCCATCGGCTTTTTCGTTGCCCGGAATGTCAACATACCAGGGAATCCACTGAAGGAAAAACAACTCAACCGAGTTCGATAAACTCATCTATTTCGGGTGTAAAAATAGCTGTCCTCCTTGTCTTGCACTCTGGGTAAATACGAATCTACTACAGCAATCACTGAAGAGACCTCCCAAATTTTATCGCATTCGAGATGGACAGGAAGTAGCCACAACTGCGAACGCACTTGAACTGCTATTGAAAGATGAAGACAAATAATTGTAACAGCTATTTATTTTAAAACAGGCGTATGGAATATCGAAGTCTTCTGGTGGCCAGCCTGGAAATTATGTATTATTTGTACAATCGAGTTGAGGTGAAGTAGAAGAAAAATGCCAAATGCTAAGACAACTTCTTGTAAGCAGCTAAAACAAACCACAGTTATACAGATAGTATAAATTTAATCTAATGAAATTAATGTTAGAAGGCAGCGAATAGATAATCATGAAAGCAGAAACATGGCATCGAAAATCAGTGAAAAAAATCTAACCCAAATAAAAGCCAATAGCCGAGATAAAAGAGAGTGTGGAAAAACACAGTAAGGGTACAAACAGAAATTACACGATTTGTTTTTAAAACAGATGGTGTTTCTCTCTAAACTATTGCTTCCGAAAAAGAGAATACAATTTTTAAAAGCCAAGGCGAGGAAACAAACGACAACAAAGACAAAAAGGTAAAATGTTTAATTTTAAACAAGTTAAATTAAAAAGAACTGAAAAGAAATTAAAATAAATAAATTATGTGAAGATTCGTCATAATTCATCGCACTATAAAAATAATGTGATCTTCAAATTACATATGCGATATTCATCGCACGAGCATCGTGTTAGACACATGCACTTGTTCTTTCTAAGAATGAAAGCAAAACCTGTTATTGCGGTTATCACTAGTGTATTACAAATTGAAACTGAAAATAGGTCTCTCTTTTCGAAGTTATTTCATTTTTCAGTAACTGAAAAACGAGAAGAAAGTTTTAATCTATAAAGAAAATACGATCTTTTTATGAGAGATTTTGTACCATCTCTATTTAACCTTAGAGCAGACAAAACATTTCTGTCACTATTACTGTTTCGAGTGGAGATAAAATTCAAACTGAAGTTTTTGAAAACTTGTAATTGGGAAGCTGCTATTTTATGTCCAAAACTGCAGTACATTCGTTGGTATCTTAGCTCAACAAGAGGTGTTCAAAAGGGAATGCAATTCCTGCTCTCTGAGCCATAGATTTAGGAATACCTAGATTGCTCATCCAATGTTCCTTATCGTGTGCTTTTTGTTGCCAAAAACGCACCCCATTTCTGCCACTATCATGGCTGCCGACGATGTAAAATAGAACATTCGTTGCAATACTTCAGCAAAATAAATAAGTTCGAGGGAAAATATTTCGATACGAGAACTTTTTAAAATACAGATCGTTCTAAAATGATTGAAAATACCATTATAATTTAAGTTACTGCCATTCTGCGCATGCGCATGCCACTATCATGGCTACCATTTGGAGGCAACAAGTTTTCTTTCGTTATGCTCAATCTAGAGATTCCGATATCTATGCTCTGAGCGGATATGTTCTAAATTTCGTTCATTGAACTACAGCTTAAATTGTAACACATCCAAGTATATTAACTGAGACAAGCACATAATAAAACAATTTTCTACTTTAGAGCTTTCAGTTAGATGATAGAAGTATTATTTAAGTAAGTAAATAAAAGACATAATTTGCATTTATATCTATACACAGGGTGTCCGAAATTAAACGGCCCTATTTTAAAGTTGTCTACAGATGAAACTATTGTTGACAAAGTTATGAAATTTTGTGTGGTACATAATATATAAGCGAAATTTCTTTGATCGAATAAAAAAATTAGTTCAAATGTTCGCCACCAGAGAGATATTTTTTACTAATTACGCATTTTGCATACATTTACGTTAGTTTACAAATATATATATATATATATACATGGTGAATCTAAACTCTTGGACAAACTTTAAGAGGTGATAGGGCACATAATAAGGAATCAGAGTCACATAGCAATGTGGGGTCGGCAACACCGTCTTCATGTAGCTGCTAATAATTACTTTGGAAAAAGTTCTGAATCAACACTGCACTTTCCGATCATTGTTGGTCAGAATTTTTGGAGCCGAGCCTATTGTTTATAAAACTTGGTTAAGAAATTAGACGAACACTTCAATTCTGTTCACAAAGTGATTAATACTAGGTAAGTTAAAACTGCGTCTTTGACCCCGCGTTGCTATGTGATTGTGATTCCTTATTATGTGCTCTATCACCCTTAAAGTTTTGCCCAAGAGTTTAGATTCACCCTGTACACTCTCCAAAAAAAGTATTCGAGCAAGCGAGAAATTTCCTACGTTCGTTTCGTATATTAAAAATTATTTATCAAAGAATATGAATTAGGCTACGTATAAATATGACTTTATATATTTCTATAGTTTTGCGCTTTTTAAAAACTCAATTGTTATTCGCAAATCTAAAATAGGAAATTTCTCTCTTGCTCGAATACTTTTTTGGAGGGTGTATAAATATGACTTTATATATTTCTATAGTTTTGCGCTTTTTAAAAACTCAATTGTTATTCGCAAATCTAAAATAGGAAATTTCTCTCTTGCTCGAATACTTTTTTGGAGGGTGTATAAATATATATAAAATAGTAAAATGGTTAAACTTACGAATCAAGGAATCATTCAATAGCAGTTCTGGTAGTCCAATATATTCAATGATCATACAATCGTATACAAAGAAGGCATAAGTTGATATATCCAATAAATAGAAAAGCCAAACAGAGGTCCTAAAGCATTTCCGATAATTGTATAAATATTAATCAAACTACAAAATTTATGGAATAGAAAAGATATTAATCAGAATACGATTCAGCATGGAATGCACACAATTCGCTAGAGCTATTACTCAAACTATATAAGATAGGAAGATACATTAAAGGTATTTATATATACAGGGTGAATCTAAACTGTTGGATAAAACTTTAAGAGGAGATAGGGCACATAATAATAATCAGAATCACATAGCAATGTGTGGTCGGCAACATCGTCTTCATGTAGCTGTTAATTGCAAAAAGTGCTGAAACAACAATGCACTTTCCTACCATTGTTCGTCAGAAACTAATGTATTTTTCTCCGAAAACAGAAGACTAAAACTCATAGTTTAAAATTCTTTTTTATTTCATGGATGAAATTTTTGTAGAGGAGCCTATTGTTTATGAAACTTGGTTAAGAAATTAGACGAACACTTCAATACTTCTCACAAAGTAATTATTACCGGTTAAGTGAAAACTGCGTTTTGACCCCACATTGCTATGTGATTCTGATTCCTTATTATGTGCCCTATCACCCCGTAAAATTTTGCCCAAGAGTCTAGATTCACCCTGTATGTAACAAACAGTTACAACATACAACAGCAGTAACCTTTGTTGCATTGTTGCATATATATATATATATATATATATATGTTTGTATATATATGTTGTATATATATACAGGTGCCCTTAATTAAACTTGAAATTTGCGAGCAGTCTGTAGCCAAAAATATTCAGCGAAATAACATGAAAATAAAATGGGGCAATGGCCGAATGAAACGATGTGAATTTAATCGAGAAAAAAAAAAACCAATGAGTTTTAAAAACCACCCGTAAATGGCGTTATGCAATGTAAACTATTGGCATATGCAAATGTCGTAACCATAGTAGTCCTGTGTTGGTGCAGCAACACGCGGGAAATAAAGATGCATGAGGCGAACCGCAGTCATACTCGTTTCCAAGTCAAGTAAGAGGACGTTGACCCTCCAGGAACGTGTTTTACTGGTGAAATTGTTTTACCAAAACGGAGACTGCTACCGAAGCTTTGCGGAAATTTTGGTCTTGGAAGTGGTTACGAAAAGGTCCACTCACTATTCTAGGACTAATAAACATGATTAGGAAATTTGAAGCAACGGAAACATTGGCGATTCAGCCAGGAATCTGACGAAGGTATGTTGCAGCACAGGTAGTGGATGATGTAACGACGCAAGTGGAGGAAGGCAAGTTATCGCAAGTCATCGACCGTACTAGTGTTCGGGTTACTGCAGCATTGATTGACCAACCTCATTCCAAGGTTCATAAGATTATGCAAAAGGTCTTACGCTATTATCCCTATAAACTGTCGCTAGTGCATCAGATCTTGCCAGCTGATCTAGATAGTCGACAAACTTTTGCTTTGCGATTCCTTGCGCAAGTTGAGATCTATGATGAATGGCCATGGAACATTTTGTGGACAGACGAGGCCCACTTTCATACGGAAGTTATGTTTAACACGCAGAGTTGCCGTATTTGGGCTGCTAAAAACCCACATCAATACCTACGAATTCCATTACACTCTTCTCATGTAACGGTTTGGTGAGGCTTTATTCGGGACCATCGTGATTCTACCGGCCCTGCTTGTGCACTCCGAAAGAAGCCTTCGGACGTTTCCTCAGTCAGGATAGATTCAGCCGTTAGAGGGCGTATCTAAGTGCTAGAACCAATAAGTGAGCACCCGTAGGCCTCTTTGGATGACTCATCGGAGTGCACAAGCAGGCCCGGTATAATCAAGATGGCCCCGCTTTACTGTAACTTTCACTGTGGGTCAGTTTTTTTCGAAGATCACAGCGTCGCACGGCCTCTGATATGCACCGTCACCGGTCAACGATACACTTCATTATTACAGCAATCCGCTATTCTGGCTCTGCAGGCAAGACGATTTGATACAACTCCACGTGGGAAACAAGTGCTCCGCCGCCATTTCGGTGACGACAGAATCATCAGCCGGCAATTTCCTACAGTTTGGCCTCCTAGATCCCCCGACTTGAATCCTTGCGAGTTTTGGCTGTGGGGATACCTCAAGGCCTTGGTCTACCGTGATCCCATCACATCTCTCTCCGACCTTAAAGAAAGCATGCAACACCATGTGCGTAACATTCCCCAATTCATGCTGCTTTCAACAGTCGAACACGGGATTTTGTGCTTCCAGTTGGTAGCAGACAATGGTGTACATCACATCGAGCATGCTTTGTAAACTTTTGTAGATTATTCATATGTTCCCCATAAAGCTATGATACGCCACCTAGGGGAGGGTTTTGAAACTTGTTTTTTTTCCTCAATAAAATTCCCATCATTTCAGTATGCCATTAACCCATTTTCATGCACTTCTGTGGCATAGTTTTTGCTACAGACTGCTCGCAAATTTCAAGTTTAATTATGGACATCCTGTGTATAATTGTCACTTAAATTTCTAAGCTGGCATTACCTTTTTCGATTTTATGTATTGGCATCATTTGTGAGCCTTTTACTTCATATATGGTTCATTACCACGCTTGTTTTTTTCTACTTTAGCTATGGTCGCGCCCCTAGGTTGATTTTAATGACTCTTTTTGTCATGCAACCTAGAGAAACCTATCTATTTTGATTTTTCTTTTAACTAGATTAATTAAAGTGGTGGCGCCTGTGGATAGAACTTGATTAGTCTAGTTTTCTTTCACTTGCACGCTTTTAGGATTCTTGGAGTTAGGCTTAGGCCCACTAGGTCTCACTTGGTAAACATTTCCAACCTTTTAGCTCTTACAGCTCTGTTTTCTATCGCTCCATAGGTTTGTGTACAACATTTAAGGCCTATATCTCCATTATTATTCTTGGTTTTGTTTTTTCAATGCCGTTTTGTTTCGTGGATAATCTCGCGCGATGGATTGATGGGATATTCATATTGCATAAGTTTGGATGTTCTATATTGTGTGTGTGTGTATGTGTATATATATATATACAGGGTGGTCTAAAAGAAACTTCACCTATATACGTGTCCCCGTGAACCGTTCAACTAATCGAACTAAAAGTTTAGATATAGTTATTTGAATGTGTGGGGTCCAGATTGCGATGATTTAAAACAATAAACCTCTCACAGTTACGTCCTCACATGTGATGTCCTTTCTAATGATAATGTTTCTTTGTTTCAATAATAAACAAAGCTTAACTAAAGACGTTTTAAGATGAAAGTCTGATATTTTGTACATCACCTCATTAGTGTATGGGATATATTTTACTAACTGGGATTTTTTTTTTTTTTTTTGTACGGGATTTGTATAGAAATTTATAAAATATTACTTTTCGAAAACTACCTGCCTTATTTTGAACATTTATCTATTTATGTTGCACAGTTATCCTTAATAGATGAAGAATTAAAGTGTGTTACCATGTTTCGCAGACACCCCGTATATAATGTAGGGTAGGTCGAAAAAACTCACTTTTTTAAGTCGTAATACCACGAAAATGTTGCGAATTTAGTTAAGTAAAGGCGTCCAAAAAGAAATCGTATCAGTTTATAGCTTCCGGTCGCGAATGTGCTCTGATGTTTGCCGAAATTTAGAAAAAAACCACGCTTTTTGCTTTAAATTTTAACATTCTAAAATTAGCCTGTTTCTGAATGTAATAGCTATAATTCTTATGGATGTGCACTACCAAAAATAATGCTTAAACATTATTTAAATCCATAAGCTGTCGGTCGCGCCATCGGTCTCTTCGGTAGCGCATTGCTTGCAAAATTAATGAGTTTGATAAAAATTGGAATATTGGTAAAAATTGGTGTATTACATTTTAAGGTAGGAAAATACTTATTTTTTTTCTTTACTGAATATTTTTTTTCTCTTTATAAAATCTAATTATGTATTTTAGAACAGCAGTGATATTTTTATACAGATTTTTTTAATAGATAAAACTAAGTTTTTATTTGAAGAGTCTTAAATCCTACAAAATCAGGTTGAATACAACTCAACATCTCCGTTTTTATTCATTCGTAGCTAAAGGCACTTCGAAATTGTATCTTTGGGTTAAGTTATATGGTACACTTCGACGTCACAGTCTTTCTTATAACATCCTCCACAAGTTTTTCTGGGGGATTTTCTTTCAGAGTTCCCGCATTTTTTACATTTTGTGTGTGTGAAACGGGAATGTCTTGAATATTATATTTCACCCTCTTGAGACTGGATATGTAAACATTAAAATAAATCTTTGGTGGAAACACACATAAATTAAAAATTGGAAAGTCGTACGTTTCGGGATGTACAAAAAGTCCGCCCTTCCTCAGCTACAAGAATGGCAATCTACACACAGGTAGGAAAGCAAAGAAATGAGAGAAGAAAACGGAATATAGGTAGGCTACATTGAAAAGGTAATTCGCAGTATTTGCCTTTTAATATGAGCACGAGAATTTCAGATCAGATTTACATTTATCATCTAAAGTTAAATGGCTGTCATGTGATGTCCTTTCAAATGACTAAGTTTCTTTGTTTAAATAATAAATGAACAAACCATAATGATAGATTTGCTTAGATTATATATATTTCATTTGATCTTGCATAATCACAACTAACAGTTACACCGCATTTACTTAAATCAGGTTGCTACAAATACAGTTAAACACAAAAAGCATTAGCAAGCTGCTAAGTCAAAAGTAATTTTGTTAAAAGTCTAAATTCTCTGATAAAACAAATCTTTATTACTTTCTTAGCTAATATGCCGGCGACTTGTGAAAAATCCATGCTTTTATTATTAACTTTGAGAGCAAAGTCGTATATCTCCTTTGAACAACACTGAATGACGCGTATTCCCCAGTAAAAGCATGTCTGTTCAAAAAATTTTAGTCCCATTTTAATTTATGTATGTTTCTAACAAAGAATTTTAATTTTTATGTTAACAAATCCAACGTGAAGCAAAGTGCGTGGGATATAACATTTAAGACATTCACAGTTCACACACAAGATGCTGAGAGATGCGTAACTTGTGATAGAATCCTAAAGAAACATTTTTTGAGCTGAGTGGAGAGTTGGTTTTATATGAGTGACTATATGCTGTCAAAATAAACCAAGTCTAATTTCATCCATAAATCAGATTTCAACGTCCTTAAGATAAAAATGAGTGAATACGGTGAGGTTTAATTTTGTTAAATATGATTTTCTAGGATTTATGACTCTTCACATAAAAACTTAGTTTTATCAATTAAAAAATATGTTGATAAATATCACTTTTGTTTTAATGTAATTGCATTTTAAACTTGTATTCAATAAAGCAAACAGACAAACAAACAAAATATCTAACAAAGGGAGGCTCAGACGTTGGGGTTATGGATTTTGATGAAATGTTGATGAGATTTAGAGGACTCCTAGAGAAGTAAAATGCCAAAGAATTAGCCGCCAAACCTCAAGATTTTTCGAGAAAATGACAAGTAAAGGTTGGATACATATTTATATACCTATAACTTCGATAAGGACGCAGTGCTAACTGTAGCACCGTGGTTCCGCATACCGCTATGAAGTTTGAGGTCCCAGGTACAAAGCTGGCAGATTCCGTTTCGTTAAATACACGTAAGAAAATTTTCTTTGATAGGAAAATAATGTGGCTGAGTGAGAAAAGCTATTTCATTTAAACTAGAGTTTAAAAACACCTTATTAAAATGTTTGGAACTACTTGAATGAATTATTAATCACATTTTGCGAAAAATTCGTTCTTGCGTATGACTTTTACACATTTTTAGAAAGATTTCGATCGGGAATTAAGCAATTTACTTGGAATAAATATGTGGGCAAGGTCTTGTTCGTAATGATGAAAACGGTTGCTACTTATGCTTTGTTTTAATTGTTTTAAAACAACGCTTGTAAACACACTGTATATAGAAGAATATGGTTTTTCTTTTTTCGAAGAGAAATATTTCTACTCGACTATTTAAATATCATGCAAAGTACTTCAATGTAGTAGTTTAGTATGTTTTCATGATTTACCCTGCTTCGTGTACTTACACACTATCTGACCAAAGTGGTGACACCCAGTGGTATGGACTTGGAGCGTCCTGAGGCACATATTAATATGATGTTCGTCTCCCTTTTGCATCGATAACAGCCTGCACACCTCTGGGAAGACTTTGCACCAGTTTTTAATATGTGACAATAAGAATTGACTTCCAGGCGTCCATCACGGCTGAGGTGAGTGCTTGCAGTGAGGATGGTCGATTTGGCTGGCTACGTAATATCCTCTCTAATTCGTCCCAGAGGTGTTCTGTGGGATTAAGATCGGGGATCTGAAAAGGCCAGTCCAGTTTTTGAACGCCCATTTCGTCAAACCACGTCTGTGCAAGCCTCAATGTGTGAATGAAGCAGTTATCCTATTGGAAGATAAATGGGCCTTCCCCGTAATATTGCCACAGAGCTGGGAGTGCAGCATTGTACACAATGTCCACATACATCGCAGAGTTCATTTTTCCAACCACAGGAAGTAACGGTCCCAGGCTCAACCACAAGAATCGCCCACCACCATTATACCGCCATCACGAAACTTAACAGTCGGCACAATTCAGTCACGCAAAAAACGTTCGCCGGGCATCCGCCAAACTCAGACGCGTCCCTCCGACAGCCAGATTGTGAAGCGAGATTCATCACTCCAAAAAACAGTTTTCTACACGTCCACAGTCCAATGACGGTGATCTCTGCACCATTGCAATCGATGCTTCGCATTCTGTGGAGTGATATTCGGCTTGTGAGCGGCTACACGACCATGGAATCCCAAGTTTTTTAACTCTCGACGAAGAGTCCTGCTGCTAACACTAACGCCTGATGAACTTTGGAACTTCTGAGAAATTTCCACCAACGAGGACTTGCGATTGTTTTCCACTACCCTTTTCAGTGTTCTGCGGCTCCGTTCACTAAGTTTTTTCGCTCTACTACTTCGTTTTTCTGCAGTTTCACTGCCTCGACATTTCCACTTCACAATTACATCACTCACAGTGGATTTAGGCTTCTGTAGAATGTCCGCAGTCTCACGAACTGATTTCCCACAAAAATGGCATCCACTATACTGCCACGATCCAATTCACTAAGCTCCTTTGACTTTCTCATTGCTTCACAAACGCATACATACAACCGCACAAACCACTACCAACACTTGAATAGCTTTCGATTACGCATCAAATTTGCGTCACCCGCCAAAACCACTTTTTTAGGGGGTGTCCGGATACTTTTGGCCAGATAGTAGTAGTAGATAAATAAGAGTTCTGCCCATGGGGTGCCATGTTAATTGTGGGGTGCATTGTATAACTGCGTTCCCTGTGTTGAGCGGGGAAGGGGGGCGTGGTCGGACCGGATGTGGGGAGCGGTTGCTAAGACCGGAAGTTCAAAGGGTTGATAAGAATTTTTTTTCCTTTTTTTTTTTTCAAATAAGGGGACTTGTCATTTTTTTCAGATTTTCACATATTTTTCAAATAAGGGTACTTGGAAAAATTTTCAGATTGTGACATATTTTTTGAAATAAGGGGACTTGGAAAAATTTTCAGATTTTCACATATTTTTCAAATAAGGGGACTTGTAATTTTTTTCAGATTGTGACATATTTTTGAAATAAGGAGACTTGGAAAAATTTTCAGACTTTAACAATTTTTCAAATAAGGATACTTGTAATTTTTTTCAGATTGTGACATATTTTTGAAATAAGGAGACTTGTAATTTTTTCAGACTTTAACATTTAGTATCAAAATAAGAGACTTTGACATAATTTTAAATAAGCTATATGAATTAAACCTGAAATAAAAAATATTATTATAAAAATGAGAACCCACCAGCCGCCCGGTAGAATTCGTCTACCGCCTCATTTCAAATAAAAATTCTTACTGTGCCTTTCCCCATCACGCTAGCCTCGCATGAATGGAGACAGGGCGTAGCACAGAGGATGCGTTGTTGTTTTTGTTTCTTTAAATAATAATTAACTATGTGGAGCAAAGAAATGAACAACATCCCCAGGAGGATTTAGTTTTCTTTACCATTTAGTAATAGAACCAATGTAAATTGAATAAATGTTGCTTAATACATACTTCTAATGTTTAGCTAATTTTTGTATACTGATTATAGCATATATTTAATAAGTAACAGTTTACTAGAATATTAAAGTAGGGTTTAGGATACCCATACATTTTCTACAAATTTCTTCTACTGTTAGGGAAGTGAGAAAATTATACCATAGAACGATTTTACTACCTATAGTTTTTACAAATAATGATTTAGATAGTGTATGAACTTTTTTATCTAAATATTTTTTTTTCTTAAGAGATTTTTACCCAACTTAATATATATATTTTTTTTAATCAAGAGTTAATTTATTTTTATTTTTTTTTTAACCAAGTATTAATTTTAAGTTAAATAATTTTACAACAAATATTTTTTTAATCAAGAGTTAATTTATTTTTTAATCAAGTTTTAATTTTAAGTTATATAATTTTACAACAAATATTTTTTTTTTTTTACCAAGTTTTAATTTTAAGTGAAATAATTTTACAACAAATATTTTTTTAATTAATTTTACAACAAATATTTTTTTTAATCAAGAGTTAATTTATTTTTTAACCAAGTTTTAATTTTAAGTTAAATAATTTTACAACAAATATTTTTTTAATCAAATGTTTTTAATTTATCAAGAAAAAATTTTAATCAAGTGTTTTTAATTTATCAAGAAAAAAAATTTTAATCAAGTGTTTTTAATTTTTTGTATATCCTATTTTTGTTAAGTAGCCGTTTAACACTAAAGTGGCATACCCATACATTTTCTACAAATTTCTTCTACTGTTAGGCAAGTGAGAAAATTATACCATAGAAAGATTTTAGTACCTACAGATTTTACAAATAATGATTTGGATATAGTCTTATTTTCTATTGCGAGAAAACCACTTTAGCCATATATTCCCCAAAACTCAAGTTTTTGTATACGAAATGTATGAATACGCGTTAGAACCCCTTAAAAAGTCCTCCTACCAAGGCACCCCTCATCCTAAGCAGATACCCCGCGTGCAGGTTTGCCTTAAAGCACAAACAAACAAAGTATTTATCTAAACATTTTTTCTTACCCACACATTTTTGATAAATCTTAGGCAGCGATTATACTAGTTTATATTTTCTATAGATCAATTAGAGAAAAAATTACATTTTTAGTAATCCTACAAAATATTCTTACTGTATATCACAAATAGAGTAACTTGATTTATAGAATTTCAATACGATAAGAGTTAGATTGTTTATGTGCAACACTCATTTCAGTTTGACTATGAAAGCATAATTTTATACATGAATCAACCTTTTGAGTGGTATGCACTTAACCTATTTTATAGAAAGGTGAGCATAACTAGCACAAACTTTTAGACTAGATAGTACTATTGTTAGAAAGTTGAACTATTGGAAATAAAAATTGAAGATCCGTTTTAGCACAATTGCATGCACAGTTTTATACTGCATGTACATAAAATATCTTTCAATACTTAGATAGTTTTAATCGCAAATCATTACTTAAACTAAAAAATACAAGGTTTTACTTACGTGAAGGGACATCGTTCTAAATCTTCGAGTCTCTGGACAAAGTACCAACATCTATACGGCTAGCAAGACCGGAAAATCGAGTAATGATTTAAAATACATTAACTCTAAGTTCCGTCCCAGCTGACCAATATCAAGACATTACTATTTTTGTCTTCATATGCTGAAATAGGTATATTATTTTGACACTAAAAACAAAATAACACATTTGAAGATATTAAACGCTTTAAAAGTAATTTTTTTCTTATAACAATTTACCAGATTCACAATGCTATTTTATGTAGGATAAAATTAGTTAGCCACGAAAATGTAATCTTAATTAGAATTTACTGAAATACAAATACCATGCATGCCTTATTTTCTATTAGGAGAAAGCCCTCAAACCCCAGTTTTTGTATACAAACTGCTTAAAATACTTCTACCGATAATGCCTATTGCTATTAATTACACTGGATTACCCACTTAAAATTTTGCAAAACACCAAAATACAGAAAAACATGCATTAACAAAAAAATCACACTTAAAAGTACAACACATCAAAAGTGCAACTATAAGAACCGCATAATTATTTTCAATTAGAATTACGGTATCAACTTATATGTAACTAAAATAATAGAAAATATTACACTTACCCTGTACTTGTACACGCGAGAGGTGAAAATAACAAAAAACTCACATAATTCACAAAACAATGATTGAAGTAAAATCCACGTGCATGTGATATTGCTGATAACAGAAATTGAGAGAGATAAGAAAGTGCCTTGAGGCTCTACAGAGCCGGTACAATAAGAGTTGGCCAGTTTACCGATAAGATAAAACCAGGGAGGGTGCTAGGGGAATACCGAATTGTGGGGACACGTGTTTCATTCTACGTTCAAAAATGGGGACTTATGGATGAAGATGTTTACTACTTAAAAACATAATCTAATTTTTACAAACGCATTGGAACTTTGTAAAGGATATCTATTGAACACGTATTAAATAGATTATGATTATTCTTCTGATCGATTAGTCATAAACTAAAATTATTAATGAAAACTTGTTAATAAATTAAACATATCAAAATTTTTACACTCAGTTTTTTTATAAACTTAAATTTTACAAAGATATCCTTTTAATAAATTCATAAACTAAAACAATTTTTACAATAATAAACTAAAATATTTATTTAATAAATTCATAAACTGAAATTATTAATGAAAACCTGTTAATAAACTAAACTGATTACTCTAAAAGATAGCTAATCACAACATATATCAGAAAAAATATAAGCAATTATAATACCTGAAAAATACCGGACAACACTCTTGTTGCATGCGGACAAAACATCGGTCAGCTCGGCTAAAGAATTCTTAGGTATCCGTTGCAGGAGAACTTACCTACGCCCAACCTACAAACTCTACAAATTTAACGGCAACTGATTTTCTCTTATCAGGTATCACAGATCAGATAAGAGATAAGGAAGTGACATGCGCAGAAGACACGTGATAGTGACGTGTGCAAATCTATGTTGATTCAATATCCGCTAGGTTCGTTGGCAGGATGTGCTATTTACATTGAGTGGCAACTCTCTGTAACAGGCTAAGACAAGTTAGATGATGCAATATCTACAGGTTTGAGGAAGGTAGAGGGCGCTTGGGTAATCACGTGATTTTTATTTATTTATTATTTTATTTTATTTTTTAAAAAGAACCAATAGGAAGATATTTTAGTTAGATAAAGTAGGGAAGTGTTTGTTGCGAGACTCCCTTTACACTGTGTGCGCCTATACTTAAGACGTGTGTTTTAATTGATTTTTCGCCGAGTTTCAAAAATGTCTTTGCTTGAATCGATCGAAAATAACTTTAACATTGAATACACTCCCGAGTTTTATACTCAAAGTGATGCTGATGTGTTGCTGCAAGAAATAATACAATTGCCTTTAGATGTAAAGCCTCTGCAAAGTATTGAAAAGGAAATTTCCCCCGAGTTTTGTACTGAAAGTGATGTTGATGTGCTACAGCAAGAATTGTTTCAGTTACCCCTGCAAAGTAGTGAAAAGAAAATTTCCTCGACCCGTAAAGTAATTACTTTTGCTGATGAAGGAATCAATTACAGTTTAGCTGGAGCAACAGTCTATGTTTACTCTTGGATATCCATTTTGCAAAAAATACGTGAAGATCTACAGAAAGTGACAAATTATGAATTTAATATGGTGCAAGTGAACTTTGGCTCTGAAGAACAACCTAAAATTGAAGACGGCAACTACGAAGATTTTAATCTAGACCTATCATCAGGTGTATGCATTCTAAGTTTTGGATCTAAACGAACTTTGGATTTTAAACCAGCGAACTGTGAAACCGCTACCATTAAATTAGAACATGGTTCAATGTGTAAGATATATCCCCCAACCAACAAACTTTTAACGCATGGTATTCCTTCTGAACTTAGTGTGGCAGACCCGCACATTAACCTAACGTTTGCCAAAATGTGCATTTATGAGCCTTCCCCGAAAAGGGCAAAGTTGGACGATTGGACGGACGATCTTTACCATAGCTTATATGCTTCTGTAAATAGTACATGGCACTTGGAAAGACTTATCTACGTTTCACTTCACGATGAAAGAACTGACTTGAAGATCCATATTAGACAATTTATTCAGAATGCCCAATTAGACTGTATACCAACCGGTCAGGGAGTCGTGATGAACCCTTCCACATGGATCGAATTTATTGTAAAACTATTAGATTTTAATATAGGTCATAGCAATAGCTCTATTATTTGTAATAATCAATTATCTGTATTTAATGATGATGGAAAATGCATCTTACAACAAATTTATAAAACCGGAGATTCGTTTACGTTAAATCCAATTTCCTTAACACTTTTAAATGATCAAGTAAAAAAACTTTGCGAAATGAGAAATGAAATATTGGAATGCATTTTAAAAACGCTATATACGACGACCCTGCCTCATTTAATTTTAAAATTAAAGCCGCAAAAATGTAACCGCGAACCCCATTGTAATTACGATGAAGCTAAACAACAATTAATGGATATAGTACATCAGGAAATTTTTAAAAACATAGGCCGGGTTCAAGATCATTCTTCGCATAGGATACATGCCTGTTCGAATAGATCACATGTTGATGAGCGAGAGGGTCTTATAAGTAGTAAAGCATGGTTTACGGTTGACATGCCGTATATTGCAAGAGAGATATGCGAGAAAAAATGCACTTGTCATTATGACGGAGAATTTTTTTCAAACATTTTCATTGAAGACTATATGAAGTATCTTCAAAATGAGCTATTTAATTCATTTTTTCAACCGTTTTCAGATTTTGCGAATTCCAAGGATGACAAAACATGTGTAATTATGTGATGTTATTGGTGTATAACTAGTATTGCGATTGTAAAAAATATATTAAAACCATTGTGATTATGTAGAAAAAGTTTGCTTGCTTCTACAACAGTGAGATTTTACTAATTTGTGCATGATTAATTGTGGATTACACTTTGAAAAGTTATTATTTTCTTAATTGTGTAAATAAATAAATAAGTCTAAATACGAAAACTTTTCTGTGTTTTCTTTATGTGTATGTGCGTGTTGATTACTTGCAAAATAAAAATCTATTAAATAAAAAGTGATAAAGTTAGCATACTTGGTCACGATTTAAGGTTCTCGTTTTATACTTATCTTTTATACACTACAAGGTAGAAAGTTAGAAATTTAACAAAATTTATTGAAGCATGTACTATGGAAACATTAATCTACTACATAGAATTAAAATGTTTTGATTAAAATCATAAACTTAAGTGTGATAGGTAAATTGTGTTTCATGAGAATTCCCAAAGTACTAATTTTTTATAAAATGAACTTAGCTAAAAAAGTTAGTTTCCATAATTTTATAACTTAATCGATTTTACAGGTTTTTGAAAAATAAAGTTAAGTGAGATAAAGAAACTTAGTATTTTTAAATAAAGATTTTTTAGGTGTTCTTTAATGTAAAGATCATACCATATTTTACTTGAAGTAACAGAATATTTAAAATCATACACTATGTTTTTAAAACATTAGAGTATTACCTTGGCATATTTTTATAATTTTTATTAAGTAATGGGCTTGAATATTTTTATGAGAAATATCAACTAAGTGCACATGTTACACATTTTACTGATTGAGATGGTTATGCTTACAAATTTTAAATAAATATGCTCTTACTTTTATACATGTTACTTGTTCAAACTAGTATACTTTTGATTTGTATACGTTTCTCATAAGTTATGAAATTATTTCTCGAAAGGAACTTAGCTATTAGAACTTTGTAAATTTCGTAGAAGTAGTATGCTTAACATGTTTTTGATAAAATAGATTTAAATGTGGTACAGAAATGATCAGCTATTTTAGCATAGATGTATAAACTTATCTTTATGTAAACCTTAACTAAATAAAAGTAATATAATTTATGTCTGTACAAAGTGAGGGACTTAGGCTATTTTTCAGAATTATCAAGTAAAGGGTTTTACAAATACTTAGTAAACTGCATTAATAGATTGTAAGGTGTAATTTTTTCTTTTAGAAGTTTTGCACATTGGTATATTTTATGTTCTGATAAGTCGTTGAATATGTTCTTGAAATAAACTAACATATCTGTACTTTGAAAATTTTATAGAAGTGACGAACATTGGTATTTTTAGAATGTTACGAACTTGATACATTTTTTCTGAAGTGCTGGATATGTGAAATTGTCTTTTTAGAAACATTGAATTATTCATATTAGTGCATTTCAGTTACTCTTTCAAGATAACGGACTTAGAATTTTTTACAAATAGCAAGCTAGTAACTTGCTAAACATGCTTCTTGCAAATATTTTTAAATACCGTTCTTAAAAATCACAGTGTCTACTTAATTTATTATATTTTAATTTGTTTATTTCTTTTAGTAGTTACAACTTTGATAATTTTTAAGAACGGTATTTAAATATATTTGCAAGAAGCATGTTTAGCAAGTTACTAGCTTGCTATTTGTAAAAAATTCTAAGTCCGTTATCTTGAAAGAGTAACCTAAATGCACTAATATGAATAATTCAATGTTTCTAAAAAGACAATTTCACATATCTAGCACTTCAGAAAAAATGTATCAAGTTCGTAACATTCTAAAAATACCAAAGTTCGTCACTTCTATAAAATTTTCAAAGTACAGATATGTTAGTTTATTTCAAGAACATATTCAACGACTTATCAGAACATAAAATATACCAATGTGCAAAACTTCTAAAAGAAAAAATTACACCTTACAATCTATTAATGCAGTTTACTAAGTATTTTGTAAAACCCTTTACTTGATAATTCTGAAAAATAGCCTAAGTCCCTCACTTTGTACAGACATAAATTATATTACTTTTATTTAGTTAAGGTTTACATAAAGATAAGTTTATACATCTATGCTAAAATAGCTGATCATTTCTGTACCACATTTAAATCTATTTTATCAAAAACATGTTAAGCATACTACTTCTACGAAATTTACAAAGTTCTAATAGCTAAGTTCCTTTCGAGAAATAATTTCATAACTTATGAGACTAAACGTATACAAATCAAAAGTATACTAGTTTGAACAAGTAACATGTATAAAAGTAAGAGCATATTTATTTAAAATTTGTAAGCATAACCATCTCAATCAGTAAAATGTGTAACATGTGCACTTAGTTGATATTTCTCATAAAAATATTCAAGCCCATTACTTAATAAAAATTATAAAAATATGCCAAGGTAATACTCTAATGTTTTAAAAACATAGTGTATGATTTTAAATATTCTGTTACTTCAAGTAAAATATGGTATGATCTTTACATTAAAGAACACCTAAAAAATCTTTATTTAAAAATACTAAGTTTCTTTATCTCACTTAACTTTATTTTTCAAAAACCTGTAAAATCGATTAAGTTATAAAATTATGGAAACTAACTTTTTTAGCTAAGTTCATTTTATAAAAAATTAGTACTTTGGGAATTCTCATGTAACACAATTTACCTATCACACTTAAGTTTATGATTTTAATCAAAACATTTTAATTCTATGTAGTAGATTAATGTTTCCATAGTACATGCTTCAATAAATTTTGTTAAATTTCTAACTTTCTACCTTGTAGTGTATAAAAGATAAGTATAAAACGAGAACCATAAATCGTGACCAAGTATGCTAACTTTATCACTTTTTATTTAATAGATTTTTATTTTGCAAGTAATCAACACGCACATACACATAAAGAAAACACAGAAAAGTTTTCGTATTTAGACTTATTTATTCACTATTTACACAATTAAGAAAATAATAACTTTTCAAAGTGTAATCCACAATTAATCATGCACAAATTAGTAAAATCTCACTGTTGTAGAAGCAAGCAAACTTTTTCTACATAATCACAATGGTTTTAATATATTTTTTACAATCGCAATACTAGTTATACACCAATAACATCACATAATTACACATGTTTTGTCATCCTTGGAATTCGCAAAATCTGAAAACGGTTGAAAAAATGAATTAAATAGCTCATTTTGAAGATACTTCATATAGTCTTCAATGAAAATGTTTGAAAAAAATTCTCCGTCATAATGACAAGTGCATTTTTTCTCGCATATCTCTCTTGCAATATACGGCATGTCAACCGTAAACCATGCTTTACTACTTATAAGACCCTCTCGCTCATCAACATGTGATCTATTCGAACAGGCATGTATCCTATGCGAAGAATGATCTTGAACCCGGCCTATGTTTTTAAAAATTTCCTGATGTACTTTATCCATTAATTGTTGTTTAGCTTCATCGTAATTACAATGGGGTTCGCGGTTACATTTTTGCGGCTTTAATTTTAAAATTAAATGAGGCAGGGTCGTCGTATATAGCGTTTTTAAAATGCATTCCAATATTTCATTTCTCATTTCGCAAAGTTTTTTTACTTGATCATTTAAAAGTATCAAGGAAATTGGATTTAACGTAAACGAATCTCCGGTTTTATAAATTTGTTGTAAGATGCATTTTCCATCATCATTAAATACAGATAATTGATTATTACAAATAAAAGAGCTATTGCTATGACCTATATTAAAATCTAATAGTTTTACAATAAATTCGATCCATGTGGAAGGGTTCATCACGACTCCCTGACCGGTTGGTATACAGTCTAATTGGGCATTCTGAATAAATTGTCTAATATGGATCTTCAAGTCAGTTCTTTCATCGTGAAGTGAAACGTAGATAAGTCTTTCCAAGTGCCATGTACTATTTACAGAAGCATATAAGCTATGGTAAAGATCGTCCGTCCAATCGTCCAATTTTGCCCTTTTCGGGGAAGGCTCATAAATGCACATTTTGGCAAACGTTAGGTTAATGTGCGGGTCTGCCACACTAAGTTCAGAAGGAATACCATGCGTTAAAAGTTTGTTGGTTGGGGGATATATCTTACACATTGAACCATGTTCTAATTTAATGGTAGCGGTTTCACAGTTCGCTGGTTTAAAATCCAAAGTTCGTTTAGATCCAAAACTTAGAATGCATACACCTGATGATAGGTCTAGATTAAAATCTTCGTAGTTGCCGTCTTCAATTTTAGGTTGTTCTTCAGAGCCAAAGTTCACTTGCACCATATTAAATTCATAATTTGTCACTTTCTGTAGATCTTCACGTATTTTTTGCAAAATGGGTATCCAAGAGTAAACATAGACTGTTGCTCCAGCTAAACTGTAATTGATTCCTTCATCAGCAAAAGTAATTACTTTACGGGTCGAGGAAATTTTCTTTTCACTACTTTGCAGGGGTAACTGAAACAATTCTTGCTGTAGCACATCAACATCACTTTCAGTACAAAACTCGGGGAAATTTCCTTTTCAATACTTTGCAGAGGCTTTACATCTAAAGGCAATTGTATTATTTCTTGCAGCAACACATCAGCATCACTTTGAGTATAAAACTCGGGAGTGTATTCAATGTTAAAGTTATTTTCGATCGATTCAAGCAAAGACATTTTTGAAACTCGGCGAAAAATCAATTAAAACACACGTCTTAAGTATAGGCGCACACAGTGTAAAGGGAGTCTCGCAACAAACACTTCCCTACTTTATCTAACTAAAATATCTTCCTATTGGTTCTTTTTAAAAAATAAAATAAAATAATAAATAAATAAAAATCACGTGATTACCCAAGCGCCCTCTACCTTCCTCAAACCTGTAGATATTGCATCATCTAACTTGTCTTAGCCTGTTACAGAGAGTTGCCACTCAATGTAAATAGCACATCCTGCCAACGAACCTAGCGGATATTGAATCAACATAGATTTGCACACGTCACTATCACGTGTCTTCTGCGCATGTCACTTCCTTATCTCTTATCTGATCTGTGATACCTGATAAGAGAAAATCAGTTGCCGTTAAATTTGTAGAGTTTGTAGGTTGGGCGTAGGTAAGTTCTCCTGCAACGGATACCTAAGAATTCTTTAGCCGAGCTGACCGATGTTTTGTCCGCATGCAACAAGAGTGTTGTCCGGTATTTTTCAGGTATTATAATTGCTTATATTTTTTCTGATATATGTTGTGATTAGCTATCTTTTAGAGTAATCAGTTTAGTTTATTAACAGGTTTTCATTAATAATTTCAGTTTATGAATTTATTAAATAAATATTTTAGTTTATTATTGTAAAAATTGTTTTAGTTTATGAATTTATTAAAAGGATATCTTTGTAAAATTTAAGTTTATAAAAAAACTGAGTGTAAAAATTTTGATATGTTTAATTTATTAACAAGTTTTCATTAATAATTTTAGTTTATGACTAATCGATCAGAAGAATAATCATAATCTATTTAATACGTGTTCAATAGATATCCTTTACAAAGTTCCAATGCGTTTGTAAAAATTAGATTATGTTTTTAAGTAGTAAACATCTTCATCCATAAGTCCCCATTTTTGAACGTAGAATGAAACACGTGTCCCCACAATTCGGTATTCCCCTAGCACCCTCCCTGGTTTTATCTTATCGGTAAACTGGCCAACTCTTATTGTACCGGCTCTGTAGAGCCTCAAGGCACTTTCTTATCTCTCTCAATTTCTGTTATCAGCAATATCACATGCACGTGGATTTTACTTCAATCATTGTTTTGTGAATTATGTGAGTTTTTTGTTATTTTCACCTCTCGCGTGTACAAGTACAGGGTAAGTGTAATATTTTCTATTATTTTAGTTACATATAAGTTGATACCGTAATTCTAATTGAAAATAATTATGCGGTTCTTATAGTTGCACTTTTGATGTGTTGTACTTTTAAGTGTGATTTTTTTGTTAATGCATGTTTTTCTGTATTTTGGTGTTTTGCAAAATTTTAAGTGGGTAATCCAGTGTAATTAATAGCAATAGGCATTATCGGTAGAAGTATTTTAAGCAGTTTGTATACAAAAACTGGGGTTTGAGGGCTTTCTCCTAATAGAAAATAAGGCATGCATGGTATTTGTATTTCAGTAAATTCTAATTAAGATTACATTTTCGTGGCTAACTAATTTTATCCTACATAAAATAGCATTGTGAATCTGGTAAATTGTTATAAGAAAAAAATTACTTTTAAAGCGTTTAATATCTTCAAATGTGTTATTTTGTTTTTAGTGTCAAAATAATATACCTATTTCAGCATATGAAGACAAAAATAGTAATGTCTTGATATTGGTCAGCTGGGACGGAACTTAGAGTTAATGTATTTTAAATCATTACTCGATTTTCCGGTCTTGCTAGCCGTATAGATGTTGGTACTTTGTCCAGAGACTCGAAGATTTAGAACGATGTCCCTTCACGTAAGTAAAACCTTGTATTTTTTAGTTTAAGTAATGATTTGCGATTAAAACTATCTAAGTATTGAAAGATATTTTATGTACATGCAGTATAAAACTGTGCATGCAATTGTGCTAAAACGGATCTTCAATTTTTATTTCCAATAGTTCAACTTTCTAACAATAGTACTATCTAGTCTAAAAGTTTGTGCTAGTTATGCTCACCTTTCTATAAAATAGGTTAAGTGCATACCACTCAAAAGGTTGATTCATGTATAAAATTATGCTTTCATAGTCAAACTGAAATGAGTGTTGCACATAAACAATCTAACTCTTATCGTATTGAAATTCTATAAATCAAGTTACTCTATTTGTGATATACAGTAAGAATATTTTGTAGGATTACTAAAAATGTAATTTTTTCTCTAATTGATCTATAGAAAATATAAACTAGTATAATCGCTGCCTAAGATTTATCAAAAATGTGTGGGTAAGAAAAAATGTTTAGATAAATACTTTGTTTGTTTGTGCTTTAAGGCAAACCTGCACGCGGGGTATCTGCTTAGGATGAGGGGTGCCTTGGTAGGAGGACTTTTTAAGGGGATCTAACGCGTATTCATACATTTCGTATACAAAAACTTGAGTTTTGGGGAATATATGGCTAAAGTGGTTTTCTCGCAATAGAAAATAAGACTATATCCAAATCATTATTTGTAAAATCTGTAGGTACTAAAATCTTTCTATGGTATAATTTTCTCACTTGCCTAACAGTAGAAGAAATTTGTAGAAAATGTATGGGTATGCCACTTTAGTGTTAAACGGCTACTTAACAAAAATAGGATATACAAAAAATTAAAAACACTTGATTAAAATTTTTTTTCTTGATAAATTAAAAACACTTGATTAAAATTTTTTCTTGATAAATTAAAAACATTTGATTAAAAAAATATTTGTTGTAAAATTATTTAACTTAAAATTAAAACTTGGTTAAAAAATAAATTAACTCTTGATTAAAAAAAATATTTGTTGTAAAATTAATTAAAAAAATATTTGTTGTAAAATTATTTCACTTAAAATTAAAACTTGGTAAAAAAAAAAAAAATATTTGTTGTAAAATTATATAACTTAAAATTAAAACTTGATTAAAAAATAAATTAACTCTTGATTAAAAAAATATTTGTTGTAAAATTATTTAACTTAAAATTAATACTTGGTTAAAAAAAAAAATAAAAATAAATTAACTCTTGATTAAAAAAAAAATATATATATTAAGTTGGGTAAAAATCTCTTAAGAAAAAAAAATATTTAGATAAAAAAGTTCATACACTATCTAAATCATTATTTGTAAAAACTATAGGTAGTAAAATCGTTCTATGGTATAATTTTCTCACTTCCCTAACAGTAGAAGAAATTTGTAGAAAATGTATGGGTATCCTAAACCCTACTTTAATATTCTAGTAAACTGTTACTTATTAAATATATGCTATAATCAGTATACAAAAATTAGCTAAACATTAGAAGTATGTATTAAGCAACATTTATTCAATTTACATTGGTTCTATTACTAAATGGTAAAGAAAACTAAATCCTCCTGGGGATGTTGTTCATTTCTTTGCTCCACATAGTTAATTATTATTTAAAGAAACAAAAACAACAACGCATCCTCTGTGCTACGCCCTGTCTCCATTCATGCGAGGCTAGCGTGATGGGGAAAGGCACAGTAAGAATTTTTATTTGAAATGAGGCGGTAGACGAATTCTACCGGGCGGCTGGTGGGTCCTCATTTTTATAATAATATTTTTTATTTCAGGTTTAATTCATATAGCTTATTTAAAATTATGTCAAAGTCTCTTATTTTGATACTAAATGTTAAAGTCTGAAAAAATTACAAGTCTCCTTATTTCAAAAATATGTCACAATCTGAAAAAAATTACAAGTATCCTTATTTGAAAAATTGTTAAAGTCTGAAAATTTTTCCAAGTCTCCTTATTTCAAAAATATGTCACAATCTGAAAAAAATTACAAGTCCCCTTATTTGAAAAATATGTGAAAATCTGAAAATTTTTCCAAGTCCCCTTATTTCAAAAAATATGTCACAATCTGAAAATTTTTCCAAGTACCCTTATTTGAAAAATATGTGAAAATCTGAAAAAAATTACAAGTCCCCTTATTTGAAAAAAAAAAGGAAAAAAAATTCTTATCAACCCTTTGAACTTCCGGTCTTAGCAACCGCTCCCCACATCCGGTCCGACCACGCCCCCCTTCCCCGCTCAACACAGGGAACGCAGTTATACAATGCACCCCACAATTAACATGGCACCCCATGGGCAGAACTCTTATTTATCTACTACTGATAGTGTATGATAACATCTATATTAGAAAAAGAAAACCAAATTATTTGCAAAATGTAATTAATATTTCATTCAAAAAGTTTCTGCTATTTAAAAATTGCTTTTTCCCATTCAGTCACATTGATCTTTCGTCAAAGATAATTTTTAAGTTTATTTATGTACATTTAAAGTAAAAAAAAGTAAAATTCAACCCGCCGGTTTTGAACCCGGAAAGTGGGCTTTACAGCGGGATGTGGAACCATGATGCTATAGTTTGCGTCATACCGTTGACGGAATTTTGTATATGAATATGTATCGAATCTTTACTTGTCATTTTCTCGAAAAATCTAGTGTTGGTGGTTAATTCTTCAATATTTTAATTCTCTAGGGTCCTCTAAATCCCATGAACCTTTCTTCAAAATCCGTGCCCTCAACGTCTGAGCCTCTCCTTATAAGTTAGAATTTTTTTCCTTCAACTATAATTCAACATTAGCCTCAATGTGACACAGTTGTTATGTCACTGGAAATGGTAGACGGGCAAAGTGTGAAGGTCCCGGATTCGGGTCCCATCGCGCGTCCGTCGAACTAATCGTTGGGAAGTTTTCCGTGGTTTTCACGGCAACTTAGCATAAGTACGGGTTAGGACCCTTAAAAGATCCCCACAGAGGGACCCCCCCTTCTTGTTCTGTCCTTCTGATGAGGATTTATAAGAGGGTTTCGAGCCAAGCACACAAATCCGATGTACATGTTCACAACAACAACAATCCAACAATGTATGTAAATTTTCATCAAAATCTCATTGATTCTTTAGGAAATGCGCCACCAGAAGATGCTTATGAATGTACATAATGTTTAAACATTATTTTTTATGGTTCAATTACATAAGAATTCCAGCTATTAAATTCAAAAACAGGTTAACTTAGAAATGTTAAAAATTACCGTAAAAACGTGATACAAACCGATTTTATTTATATTTTGAAATCTTTTACGTCACTTAAATTCTAGAATTTTCAGCAATATTTCGGCTTGTAAAAAATTTGTCATATTTCGGCTCATCCTAATATACAGTGTAAAACAAACAATAAGAAAATTGTGAAATTATTTAGAAACTATGAGATAGAAATTATTTTCAGAAAAAAAGAAAAAAAGAGAGCCCGTTTACACTTTAATTCAGTCATACTTTTATATTACTTTAACAGTTTTTATCACATAATAACAAATACTTTAAAACATTGCACCATTTAAGCTACCATCTAAAATCGCAAGATACTATATTTCGTCGGTGATCGATTATCTGTTAAAATACATGTCGAGAAACACTAAATAGTATCAGATAAAGGTTTTTGGGCTGTCACGACTTTCCAAATGAATCACGAGATTTTTCAAACGTAACAAATCCAAAAATATCTTTGAAATAGGACTAGGATCGGTTGTGCCTTGCATCAGGAAACTTCCAGTTGGTGATACGTTCTTCTATAAAATTTCTTTTAAACGCATCCTTAATACACAGAGCAATGCCTGGAGGACGCCATTGGGCAGAATGATTGTACGTCCAAAGGACTGAGATGCTGGCATAGCTGGAAGAATTTCTTTATGCTACATCCATGTTTGGAAAGGTGGTGAGGGTGGAGGGAGGGCACTTGGAAATTGAGCATGTCACTGGATCTTTCGTTGATAAGAACTACGTACTAGAACAAATGAAGTAAAAAATCTATACTATACTCTGAATTTTGGAGACTGAAAGAGAGCATAATAGTATTAGCGAGAATTTTATAGTTCCCAAACTTTGCACATAGGTGTATTTATCAAATCCTTCAATTGGAAGCGGTCTCCGTTTCGCCAAGGGATATTTGAAGGCCACTTTGATTTTACTTCAAACCAAAATGAAACAGAAATCAGACGGCAAAATCACTTGGAATAACTTACTTCAAAAGTGAAAGTAAACTTCTTTCCAAAATCAGTAAAGGTTTAATTTAGATACTACCATAGATTTATATAAAATAATCCAGTCTAAAATACTTTTTGATAAAAAAAAAGTGTAGTGAAATATACCCAAATTTTTTGGGCGTTGTTGCTTAAAGTTTAAAATTTATATTTCATATCGCAAGCCTAGTTCACTGAATTCATACAACTCTTTATTTTCGTATATAAAGCGTCCTTCATTACTAAATGCATTTATAAAATGCATATAGTAATACAAAGTTCCAAGACACTCACTCACTCACTCAAAGTTCCATAACTCATACAAAGTTCCAAGAAAATTTATGAAAATTTATATTAAATGTATTTTCTGTGTACTACACCACCCACCGAAAAAATATTTCACCTAAAAATTAATGAAATTCGCCGCCTAGATCTATCTTATCTGTAAACTGATTTTTCTTTACTACCAAATTTGGCGAATTATTATCTCAGCCGACTTTGTAAAATGCTGATTTCAAATATCAAATAAAGAAATAGGATTCAGCATTTAATTTTTAAAACAAGGAGTCTGTTTTGTTATGTAGGTGAGTTCTTAACAGAAAATTTATCGAATTGGAACAATACCTTTCTTTAACCTGTATGCAAATGTTCAACTCAAGTATTTCTCTTTCTTTGATAGGAGTTTGGGGAAGAGGGGTTCTGCATACAGGATATTCTCAAAATCGGTCGAGAAATTCAGAGGGGTGATATAAGACATCAAGATGATGAAAATTCACCATAGAATATGAGGTCTCAAAGCACACTGAGAGGGGGAAAATATCGAAAAGCGGATGGAGGTCTGAAAACCGAAGGTTACCCTCTCGGATGACGACATCCTTGAGCGAATTGAGGCAACCCCGACACCTTTAATTGGAACGTTTTTATTGAAAGCAGTCTGGGCCCATCCTGGGCAACAGGACTGGGTCATATAGAGACCCGTCACTATCACACTGGAACTATAAAATTTGTAAAACATTATACACTCCACAACATCGTAAAAACGATTACCAGAAGCATTCGAAGATGCCAGAAATGTTTGTTTTGTCTGTGTAGCAGGATTGGTGTCAGTATCACATCCGACTGATGTCAATCTTTGTCTCCTCTGGATTCAGAGACTGCGTTTTTTACGATTTTCATCCTCTCACCGCGGTTTGCGACCCCGTGGTCTAACCTCTTGATGCCGTTTATCCCCTCATTAAATTTATTGGTCGAATTTGAAAATACGCTGTATAATGTACATTGAACGTGCTGCATGTCTAAAATGCTTATAGCGACAACATTTAAGAACTAATCATACCACGATTAAAAGCTACCACTCACATAGTAATAAAGGACGCTTTATATGCGAAAATAAGTGTTTATAAATTCCAAATACTTATGTCATTTCATTCTACAGCCATTGGCTGACGTTATTGCATTACTAGCACCGTGTCTCTTTGTGGCGTAAAGTGAAGCCATAAATCGATTACATACGGGCACTGCATAGTCTTTGCGACATTACAATATGTATGTTCGCCCACGGGTACACAGTAATGTGAGACCGCGCCGTACTCATAAATGTGACAAGGTTGCGATTGTGATCCTTTCATCAGGACGCAGCGCAGTCCCGGTCACTTATGTTTTTAAATTACCAACGTATGTTTACATTACAGTTCAACCCTGGTTGCACTGCAAGTGTAGTGTGACGGTTATTGAGGGCTATAATGGTGACTGTGACAACGCTTTGGAGGCACAAGAGTCCCAAAGGCAATTGTCGGTGAACTACTTCTTTAAACAGTGACGCAAATGCTAAAATTAGCATTTAAAATTGAAATTATAGCTGAGTACTTATAAATGGAGAGAAAGTGCAATAATCAAAAAATTAAAATACAAATTAATTTTTAGGAAATTATTTTCTCTCTCTCACACATATTTTATAGGAATCAAAGAGAATATCTATTTATATATAAAAAATGATAATAATTTCTTTAGCAACATTTCTACTTTTAAGAAACCAATATTTTTACGAGGTTCGGTACAACCCAAATAAAAATTTTCCGAATTCATAAAATTAAACAATTTATGTAGTACTTTCAAACTGATTCTAACAAATCTCTAAAATTTTCTACTACAAGATTTCATCATTTTTTCTCGTCATTATTTCGGAATTTACTATTAAAATGTGTAACAATCGAATCGGATTTAAAAGTCACAAAAACGGTCACTGTGACTGCACTTTAGTATCGCAAGTATAAGAAGTCACATTGCGACTTGATAGTGGCTTCACTGTGACTGGTCAGAAATATAGAGTCACTATAATCACTCATTGAAATAACGTCACTCATCAATCTCATCATAATTTGTAATACTTTTGTGATCTTTGTGATCGTCTGTACTATTAGCGTGCATTTTACCCTATTAATGACAAAATTAACACCTGTAAACAATGTAATATTTAATATTACCAGGAAATTTATTGTGCTAAAACTGTCCACTATCGCTACCAATTTATACTTACAAACACCATTTACCAATCAAAGAATATTTCGTGTAACTTCAGTGTTCATGAAACGTAAAACTCAAGCATAATTTTTGAGGCAGGATAATTCCGGGATAGATAGACCACAGGGTGAGATGGACCAGCCAAATATTTAGTGAATACGCCTCTCCATATATGGCGCAACTATCTCAGTGAGAAACGTAAACAGATTTTGTAAGGCGTGCTACTATTTGCTACCTAGAAAACATAATAATTTCTCAGCTAATTATCATTGTTGCTGTTGGTGGTTCCAATATTTTTTTTCATATGGTTATAATTATACATTTAAAAGTTTTATTTGTGATCTATCTAGTCTTGATGATGTAATCTCTGGGAACATGTAGGCTTCCAACTAACCTAAAATGGCGAAGTGAAATCCAAAATGTAGAGTCAGGGGGATTTGAATTTGTCATTCGGACGATCGAGAGAGATGGACCACGTCTAGGAAGTAGAGATGGACCAGGTTTTGTGTCAATCTTAAGTCATAGCACATGAAAACAGTTTTATATATATTACATGTCACATAGTAATCCATGTAAATTTAATAAATAAGTTAAAATTAATTAAAATTAATTTAATCGCAATTCAGTTAATTGTAATTTTCATGTAATGAAAATAAACATTTATAAATTTAATGCATGTTCAACTTAATACAGTACAGAGATGATTAAAATACTCTCATTATTTTATGGGGGTCCATCTTTCCCATTCCTATGTGGAAGTCATGTATATTTACTATAGCCGGGTGAGAGGGACCACATAGTAAATATTTTTAAAAAACTTTTAAAAAATTCCTTTACATATATGATCTTCTGCATTGGGATTTTTGTAAGAAATATCATACAATATAAGTATATACTCTGAAAAGTAAATATTTATAAATATATGGCTTTCAGAGAACGAAGAAACGTCGTCCACCTCTCCCGGAATTACCCTAATCAAATTAATTTTCATATTAAATGACAATTCCAGTGCAAGTGAACATACAAAAGATTACGTACGACGTATTTGCATAAAAATATTTACGTTTCGTTTCGACAAATTGAGAAAGATCTTCAATTATTTTGATTGACTTACATAGCTGTTATTTTAAAATACTGAGATAAATAAGGTAACTTAAATTTAGCCCCTAGAAACACTGAAGTCAATGTTATGTAATAACGGAAATTTTTTTTTGCTTTATATAAATGCATGTCTCTAATGTAAATCCTGGTAATTTTATTTAGGTTCAGATGTTTATTTAGCAATATTTATAAGTGATTTAATGCGGGATTATTTGTCATTATATTGCAACGAGGTATTTCTCTTACAGTGTCAAAACTTTAAAAGTTATCAATGTATTAAGTGAGATTATTAAAAAAAACGCAAAAAATATGTAAACGGTAAATTACATATTTAGGTTCTTAAAGAATAAATTAAATGCATTCTTTGGATTAAACGCTCTTTAAATAAACTTAAAAATTGAAACAGGAAAAAAAAACAAGTTTACATCTACGATTTTCAGTCTATTTTAATAAGATCTTTAACATGATACGAATCTATTATATCGTATTTTGAGCTGAAAGGAAATTCTCTCTTCCCTTAAAACCTTTTATTTTTGTATCCTTAATTATATCTAAATCTTTGATATGTGATAGTTCAGTGCTTTTCAATTAATTCACTGCTTGAAAAGTGTTTCGTTCCTTCAAAGAGTTTAATGGATTTTCTGAAGACATTTTCCAAACAAATAGATTTTGAATGATTCACAAAACTGGGAAAGTTTTTGTCTTTAATCTTTTGCTTCATGGAATTATCCAGAAGCGAAATTTTCTCGGGAACTTTATACGTTAAGCGCCATTACATTTACTTGTCAAAATTATTGCATAATAAGACAAAGAAATTCTTTCAGGTGGCTATTACTGAAGTTACTTGTAACGGTTTTTCTTGATGATTAGAGTTTACGAATATGAACGTGACGGTTTTTGAGTAATCATTTGAATGCAAAATGCGCGTCAAAAACCAGCATAGGTATACTTTAAATTAAAATGAAATCTCGTATAATATATTTTTAACTCCAAAGAACAAAGTTGTAAAGAAAAAAATTAATTGAAGATATTTGAGTATTACCATTAATTTTGATTTTTAACACGCTTTTATTAGCTTCACCTGTATGTATGTTTGTATGTATGTATGCTTGTATGTTTCTAACCGACTCCTTTGAACTCGATTTTGACCCACTTTAAACAGTCAGATTTAATTTAAACTTTGTAGATATATCAAGGATCGATGACAATACAATAATTTGATAAGTTTATCCCATTATCCTGATTTTAACACGCTTTTATTTATTAGCTTCACCTGTACGTATGTTTGTAACCGACTCCTTTGAACTCAAATTTGGTATACTTTAAACTGTCAGATTTAATTTAAACTTTGTACATTTATGAAGAACCGGTGACAATACAATAATTTTATAAGTTATCCTGATCAGGATCGCCAGGATTAAATAATTTCCTCATTGCTTATCCTGATTGAAAGTAGAACACTTCCAAAGATTACAATCTTAAGAAAACCTTTTTTTACCGCGGCCGTGATCGTATAGTGGTTAGTACATTGCGTTGTGGCCGCAATAACCCAGGTTCGAATCCTGGGCATGGCGTTATTTTTATTTTTACAAAATATCGTGATCCATCTCATTATGGAAGAGTTGAGTACAAGAACATGTTAAGGCCATTCTTTTTAACACGCTTTTATTTGTTGATTATAGACCTATTTTTCCTTTTTAGTGAGGAAGGTAGCATTTAACTGCAGGGTTGATTAATACTTTGGTGTACAGTAGGGGCGTAGCAAGAGGGAGGGCTCAGGGGGCTGCTCTCCCCCCCCCGAAATGGGACCCTTTGCTTAGCTTACAATTTGATATTTAGCTTACAATTGAACTTTATCTATAAATTTGATACCCAGCCCACCCCGAAATAAAATCCTGGCTACGCCACTGGTGAACAGTGAAAATAAATTATCTCACAGTTTGTATTTTCCAACTTAGTGTTCCTTAATGTCTTATGAGAGATATCGAAAATTAAAAATAAATTTTAAATACATAAGATTTTTGAGTTTAAAAAAAACTAAAAAACACACTTTTATAGCTAATCGAACTAAAAAGTGAAAAATAAAAATATAGTTTAAAAAACCAAAAAACACGCTTTTATGATAAATTGAACTAACCAAAAACCGAAAAGTAATTCTTAATATAGAAATAAATTAATGAACGAAAAATAATAATATTGTGAAAAAAGCGTGGGGTGCTCCATATATCAGTTCTTGAGAATATTCGATTGGTACGATGAGTACAAAAATGATATAAAAAGTATAGCACAAAGCGCCGCACGCTTTTTTCACAATAATACTATTTTTCGTTCATTAATTTATTTCTATATTAAGAATTATTTTTCGCTTTTGGTTAGTTCAATTTATCATTAAAGCGTGTTTTTTGGTTTTTTAAACTATATTTTTTAATTAAAAATTACTAACAAAAATCGGCCTGATAAATTCATTTGGTCGGGCTACTATGTTTCTAATTTCGGGGATGGGTATTTGGAAAAATATGATACTGTTAAAGCTATTCTAATGCATTAAATAAATAAATAAGTTTGTAGCATAGTTCCTTATTTTACCGCAAATGTGAAGAAACAGTGGCGGAATGCCGGTTTTTCAACATTTTTATTAAAAAAGATTGTAAAGATGTTCAAATTATACTTTTTTTCGTATTTGTATTTGATAATCAGAAGTGCCGAATTATTTATACTTTTTTAGATGTTTTAGTGAACTATAAATGTCATTATTACTACAATATTTAAGTATGAGTTAATCTATAAGAAATTTATCTACTGCTATACCACTTCTAAATTTCCAAGAAAAGGGGAAGGACTAAGAGAGATCCATGTAAAAGGGAAATACATTTGCACACCTGTAGTACGAAAGATGAGCTGTTCTAGTGTTTGTTTAATGCAGTTGAAAGCTGCCCTCGATGGGATAAAATAAGTTATTAATAAATATTTCGTAGGATATTCAGCACCAACTTAAAAAAATGAAGAAATTTTTCTTCTTAGCAATAATTTTAGCATTTAATCTTACAAAATATCTTGATCTGAATGTCAGGGAACTACTGGTCTCCAGAATTAAGTTATTTGCATTATACATTAAGTTATTAAGCATTGTTATTATTAATCACACTAGTGAATTACGTAACTAGTTGTTTAGTTTACCGTCAATGAAATTTGTTTTTGTATTCAGTAAGTTGCAACACTTATCCAGCTGTTTAATGATTTTGGAATATTTTGCATAATATGATAGAACCCTTTCGAAACGTTTTCCACTAATTCTTAACAGTTACAGCAATATATATTTGTGCAACTTGTTTTAAAAATATCCTCTCTCTTATTTGAATGAATCTAAAATATTAGATCTTGCAATGCTCACACTTTATTTATGATAGTTTTTATAGATGCATTATTTAAATGTATTTTAAACTCATTCAAACATCATATACCGACAGTATATTAATAGAAAAGGATAATACAGTCTATTTTATGTCCTTTTTTCTTCTTTTTTTAAAAATTTGTATACAGAATCTCTCCTGCTACTTTATAGACCAAGATCCCAGGGCAATCAGACAAGAGAGTTTTTGTAATGGATGAAACCTTAGGTTCTTAGTAGTGTCTCATGTACTTAAAATAGCTGTGTGTTTGTGGAGCTTACCTTGCGACACCTGGGCAGGTATCAGGTGAGAAAGGTAACTAAAAATTAGACTTATTTGACGTAAATTTTAATGGCTGATATTTATATATATTTTGTAGAATATTATTCTGAACTAATATCATGAAGTCTCAGACACTTTTCATGGACCAGAACTTTTGTCAGACGCTTTAAAGCTCCACAAAAAATAAATGAACTTTATTTATTTTTTAATGTCTGACTTTTATGTATGTTATTAAAGTAACTACTACAAAGTTATATTTCGTCAGTCAGACAAATTTGAATGACCAAACATCCCCTAAATACAAATATTATTCAACTGGGAGTGCGAACGCGAGAGCACTATGCGCATGCGTCTCAGAGTAAGAAATTCAAATGTATTAAAAATACTTACTACTTTCAATCCAAAATTTTTGCATCCTTACTTCAATAAAGTGATCCTTAATG
The DNA here is from genome assembly GCA_038373885.1 of Cheiracanthium punctorium. Classification (NCBI taxonomy): domain Eukaryota; kingdom Metazoa; phylum Arthropoda; class Arachnida; order Araneae; family Cheiracanthiidae; genus Cheiracanthium; species Cheiracanthium punctorium. The sequence continues at coordinate 29,746 of JAWZYV010012567.1, read as the reverse complement.
TTAAGTTAATAATTAATAAATATTAAAGTAAATTTATTTATTGCATATATTTGAAATAATGAATAGATTAGGAGCTATTTTGTTTTATAAGGCATTATTTTTATTTTATTGTAAAAAAGATACCAGTTAGAATAATTTTAAGGAAGAATATATAATTATGATTAATTACAGCAAGTATTTGTTTATTTTTTAATCATCGTGATCATCGACAAAATCATTAGCAATGCTAATGATTTTGTCGATGATGCAATGATAGTCGTTTTAGTTTATGTCTTTTTGTCTTTTGTTCACAATATATACATGTCTGGACTATGTCAGTTGTCATATCACGTTCAAATGAATTATTATGAGTAAAGGAATTACGATCACACTCAAAAGTCGCACAAGGTTCCTCGGAAATATGTGACACCGGCTCAACTGATTCAGATTGAACACTAGGTTCAACACTTGGCTCAGGTATTACATTAGGTTCAGACATAGTATTAGCTGGACTTGAGTTTGATACTACATCTGAATCTAAAGCTGTAGAATTATTTGTTTGATTTGAGGTAGATTGTACACATGGATCATTATTAATACTAAGGTTACTTGGTAGCCTTGATGTCGATGCTTATGATGTTTTCTCAGAATCACTCAATAATTTTTTTTAGCACTTTTTAGATATTCTGGAGTGGCAGAATAATATTTTTTTGGTAAAGCAGTGAAATTTTTATAGCACTCTCGATGGTAGCCATTGTCATAGAAATCCTCTGGTAATTTTAAGTCTTTGAATTTTAGGCTATGGATTACTCGCTGTTTTAAAACTTGTTTACATTTTTTAAGTGTTTCATCCTCTTTAATAATAGCGTAGTATGCTAATGAGATGTATGTGTGTGTTCGCTATAGGTAGCAAGAGAGCTTGTCGGATCCGGGTCAAATTTGGCACAGAGGCTAAATAGGTAAAAAAAAAAGCCAGTGCCGTAAAAAAAAAATTTGAAATTTGAATTATTTAGAAGATATTAATTAAAAACAGAAGAAATGAGCTTCTAGCTTACCATATTTGGCGACCTTGCTCCAGCAAAAAACGATTTATGCTTTCGCAACAAAGCAGGAAAGCAGGAAAAAACATGAAGTTGGAATTACGCCAAGTTTCACGAGAAATAAATACGTGTGATAACATAAAGTTAACTATTTTCAAATACCAAGATCGTTTGGATACCAGGAGTTCAATATTAAAGATGACGCTTTTTTTTAACCAGTCATATCCTTGGCAACGTTCTGTGAATATATGGCAACCCATGTGAAAGCCGCCATTATATCCCTTATGCTATGATTGAACTAGATTTGATTGCCACTGAAAGAACATTCCAGCGTTTTCGTTAATAAAAATTAAAAAAAAAAAAACATTTAAATTTCAAATGATTTATTTTACCCTTGGGAGTGCTTAACTAAGGTATGATTGCGTCTGGAAGAAGATTTTACCGTATTGATTTTGATTTTACTACATTCGTATTAGGTATGTAAAACTTTGTCCTAAAATTAAAAAAAAAATTAATAAATAAAAAGAAATATACCAAAAATAGCGAAATGCAATCGGAAAGTAATTTTATTTTGAGCATGCATATGTTACGTAATATTACGGTTGTAGCATGGCTAAATACAAAATTAAATGAGTAATGGGAAATTTTTAATGCATCGTATTTCAAAAGTGATTTTGCAACATTCAAAATGAAGAACATTTTCAGCTGAGTGAGTTAGGTTAAAGTAATTAAATTCATAAACCTAAGCAACTGACTAAAATGCCAATTGTTAATTCTAAACTCAAGGCCTGCTGCAGACGATAATTCTGATAACACGGAAGAACCAATGCTAGAATAAGCTCGACTTTCAGTAGTCTTAAGAGGCATAGTGACGTCAGCTCAATGTATTCACAGTCGAATCGATTGCCAATGTTAAAAAGATGTTCTTTTTCTTTTTTAAATAAAAGGAATTTTACTATAATTATTTTAATTACTATATAGTTGCGCTGATCCCTGACTTCAACATAAAACTTTTTCCGCCATAACTGCAAAACATTGCAATGTCAAGGACAAAAATCCTAATAATTTCTACACCGTTTGTACGATCCGCTTGAAAATTTTCATAATTATGTATAAAGATATAGAAAACAATCTGTGCCACTTTAAAAATCTGAAAATCCACCCGTTCACTCATTTTAAAACGATTTTTCGCTATTTTCGGCAACATTTCATTTTCGAGAGTCAAATAAGTTAATCATTTGCGTAACAAAATAAGCTATTGCAAATGACAATGACTTCATTTTGACGTCATACTTAACAGCTTTTTCCAGATTTATAAGTTTATTTATTTATTTCATCTTATAAATAAAAATGAAATTTTGTTTGTTTGTTTGTGTATTTGATTCGTATACAAATCCACAAAAATGGACCTATCGACCTGAAATTTAGCACAGATATGTAAAATAATATAGAATAAATCGTAGTCCACTTTAAAACTTTGAAAGTCCACCCGTTCCCGGAATTTAAGAGATTTTTTATGCTCTCCACGCAAAAAGCTTTCCGTAATTGTAACCCCTGTAGTGAAAAAAGTGTGAAATAAGGAACGTGGTTGCCATGTGTGGCGATTTTGCCGAATAAAATGTTTTAAATTCTCAAAGTAAAAATAAAAGAATAATAATGATTTTTTTTTGTTAGTTTATATTCGTAAGGTTATTTTTTTTTAAATTATAATATCGTGTGCATGGGAAATCGGAGCAGAAATGAAATGTTTTATGCGCAAAACAATAAGAATTGAAGATTTCCGAGGCTAATGTGTAAAATTTTTTAGTTTGGCGAAAAAACAAAATGGCTCAAATGCCGATTTTGAGAAAGTGAGTTCTAGCGGTTTGCACAGATTTCGGCTTGGCGCAATTTATTGAGAGCTTAAGGAAATAGATTTTTGAAAACAAGTGCAAAGGTTTTATTAGAATACAGGGTTATATTTTAATGATCCGTGAAGAAATAATGCAGTTGTTAAGGGATTTCAAGCGATCTATCTCCAGAATTCTCGACAAATGAGTACATTGATTTAAGTTGGGGGAATTCCGCCAAATTTCAGAAAATTGAAATCTTCTCATTTAGTACATTCGAGTAACGATGAATAAAACACGTTATAGTTGATAATTTTAAAAAATTCGGCTGTATTAAGGGATTCCACTTTTCAAATAAAGGCTTGCTTTACTTTTTCGCGGTCGAACCATTTCCCATATTGATTGCTGCTAAGTCAATGCTTCGAATGATTTCCTGAAAAAACGCTTGCAAAATGGCGTATGTTGGCACTTTGGCGAGGCTTAGATTTGAAACTGGATTTTATTTAAGACTGGGATATATAATGACACTGGTTATAGATAAAAATGAATGTTGGTATGTGTGTATGAGATTGAAACACTCCAGCACCGTTCAGCACCGTTGCACCATGAAATTTTGTTCACCTAAGTCTTTTATCATGGAGAAGCTTTTTATGCTATCCGTTTTCCTCTAACTTGCCACCAGGTGGCGCAGCAGAACGTCAAATTCTATTCCGTTTAGCCGTTTACTATGCGAATATCGTCCAACCGATTTCGATGAAATTTGGTACACGCGGATATTAGAACACGGAGAATATTTTTCAGTGTCCATTTTGCTGTATCTTGCCGCTAAATGGCGCTGCAACGCATCAACTTCTATACCGTTCGACCGATCGGCATAAAATTTCTTATACTTACACATTTCAGCACGAAGAATATATTCTAAATGTGTTCGTGTTCCTTTTGATGTTACTCACCACTAGATGGCACTGAAATGCATTATTATTTTAACTCGCCACTAGATGACGCTGCAGCAGGCCAAATTCTTGACCATTCAAACGGTCACTATGAAAATCAGTATACTCGTACAGAGCTATTTGAACAATGAGAATATTTTGGCGTTATCCGTTTTGCTAAAACTCGCCACTAGATTGCGCTACGCCGCATGGCCTTCTGCGCCGTACAAACGATTGCCTTGAAATTCGGTATGCATGGTTATTGAACACAATGTAATGCGATATCCATTTTGCTATATCTCTTTATTACAATAAATAGTAATCACCACAAATCGTAATATCAAAAAGTCCATTCATTCCCGTGCGAAGAACGGGTACTTCAGCTAGTTGGTAAATAATATTAATTTGTCATGAAATTGTTTTCAAAATATACACGTCAATTTATCTTCTTCCATGGTTTTCATTATCACAAATAATTTAATATCAGTAACAAATTACACGATATAAACATGTGCAAACACAACAGAAACAACTAAACATGTGCTCTTACAGACCCAAACTGCACGGTATTCTCTAAGTGGCGCGCAATAGGCACATACACACACACAGTAGAGTGGAGCAGATGGTAAGTTTAAGAAGGGGAACCTAGTTGCTATGAACGTCTCACTCGCTCTTAAATGCATGCATAGTGCTCTCCCGGTTGAATAATATTTGTATTTAGGGGATGTTTGGTCATTCAAATTTGTCTGACTGATGAAATATAACTTTGTAGTAGTTAGTTTAATAACATACATAAAAGTCAGACATTAAAAAATAAATAAAGTTCATTTATTTTTTGTGGAGCTTTAAAGCGTCTGACAAAAGTTCTGGTCCATGAAAAGTGTCTGAGACTTCATGATACTAGTTCAGAATTAATATTCTACAAAATATATATAAATATCAGCCATTAAAATTTACGTCAAATAACTCTAATTTTTAGTTACCTTTCTCACCTGATACCTGCCCAGGTGTCACAAGGTAAGCTCCACAAACACACAGGTATTTTAAGTACATGAGACACTACTAAGAACCTAAGGTTTCATCCATTACAAAAACTCTATTGTCTGATCGCCCTGGGATCTTGGTCTATTAGTAATTGTCAGTATAATTGATATTGGTACATAATAAACTTAAACCTCACTTAAACCTCTATCTTGATGCCAAAGCATATAAATAAAAATAAAATTTAGACAAAAAAATTGGAAAATTGATCTGCGTATGCTTTCATGAATCAAAAATATAATATTAATATACTTTAACTCTTTCCCTTTAATGTATTAGGTTGTAACGAAAGTTTCCCGCCACCGCAAACTTCGTCAGCACACAGTTCTCGTTGGCGTATTTGCTCATATTTTATCAAACGATTTTTGGCATTTGAAAGAAAGAGGTTTACTTTATAACACTGTGTTGTGAAATCTGTAAAAAATATAGTTATCATTAAGTATAAGGTGTCTCAAATAGAGCTATCATTCTAGAGGATTAGAACCATCATTTACTTCCAGTTGTGTTGCAAAAAGTCAGCTACATAATATCAACGAATTATGAGTACAGCTTTAAGTACTATTGTTATATCATGTGACACTGTGTAGGTTTGGTACCGAAAGTTCAAAAACAGTTATCTAAGGAGTTAGAAGTTAGTATTTCAGGCAGATATGGCGGAAAACTTTCGTTACAACCTGATAATTCATTAGTTAATAATAATTCCGCTATCTATCCACATTATTACATGGAGTAAACGTGCAACGAAAAATTCTAGTTTTACGCTTTATTACGCATAGAGTAAACGGACAAATCTTAATACGATTATTGGCAGGAGAAAGTTTAAGCAGCCTGAGAGTTATTGCTCGTTCTGTGAACACTGACAGATTATATGTCACAGCACATTGCACAGTGAATGAGTGACATTTCTCCAATTCAGGCATATTCCGTTATTAACAGCTTTGTTCAGTAATTGTGTGAACGAATACTTTAATTGAAAATCCAACATTTAAAAGTTCATTAATTTTTAAGACCATATTAATAGATTTATTATTTAAGAGTAATCATACATGTTACGAATATAAATATTTGCTTCTTATTCCGTTTTATAATTTATTTTAATTTTCCTTGATTGAATTTGAAGTACATGATTTATGTTTAAAAAAGTGAGTAAGGGCGTTGAAAATATTTGCCTTCATATTTTAGCTGTATGTATTTTTTCTTAAATAATAACAAATTAATACTAAAATGAGTGCAATAAATAGTAACAAATTAGTCAAATATTAATACTAAAATGAGTTAGTAATGTTTGAAGCATTTAGTCGGCTAAATGGGTATTTGTCAAAGACAAATTTAAAGTTTAATGAGCTTCTCGACTAGTCAGTGATAATTAAGAATTTTTAGTTGTTCAAGCATTAGAATTTTTGTTGCAGTTATTGCATTACACATTACATAGTGAATAGATGGTATTTTTTTCAGCAATTTCGTGCTTTTTTATATTTTCCATGTCTTTTGACTTATTTGGAATTTATCCCCTTTGAAAAAATATTTAAGGAAGCTTTTCATTTAAAATTTCGTTGTATATTCAAATTAAACTACTTCAGTGATATGTAATATAAAGCGAAATCTGAACATAAAAAAAAAAAAAAATACTGAAAGAAGAATAAGTTACTTATGGGAAAATTGACATATTTAATGTGGTATAAAACATAGAGGATATGTAGTAAATAATATTAAATCGAAAACACTACAGGATAGTTGTTAAATTTTAATTATTTGAAATTAAGAGGTTATTTTCAATTTAACGAAAAAAATAAATTTTTGCGTCTTTTAATGTTTTCCTTCGTTAATTTTTATCTTTAAATATGTTTTAAAGAAGGTTAGGTATTTTTTGCATTATATGCTTAAAAATTTTGTTTTTAAACGTGACAGTATCGAGCTGTAGTGAGCATTAAAATACAGTGTTTCTCAAAATTAAGAGAATTTATATGTTTGCCAATAAGAAGAGCTGAGCGAAATGTTAAACTACTGCTTAGTAATAACGATGTAAATCTTGTGAGTCGTGTACGTGTGTTTACTTGAAGGTAGTAGAGGATCGAGTTTTATAAACGGGCGTAGCTTAATTCGCATTTCATTCGATGGCACAACTCTCCGAATTTCTTAGGTTTTTCCGTGACCGGTAAAATGTGCATTAAAACTTTTAACATGTTTAAACAAAAACAGCTTAGATGATGAAATAAAGACGCGAATCATGGAAAGGCTAAGAGGCAGGTCAGTCCTCAAATTTGCAGAAAGTTCAGTGTAACGCACAGCGCCATGTCCAACTTAGAGACGGTTTCAGGATACAGTATACACCTACAAAAAGCCTTCCACGATGGCCAAGGAAGGTCAGTCTTTCTCCACGTACGTTGTATCAGACATACAACAGCTTTTCAGCTAATATGTCACTTCTAAACGGCCGCTAAGGCCAAATTTTAAGGGTTACTGATTTTAGAGGGCTTCATGAGAGACAGCTGTTTTCAAGAAGACCTACTATTTGAGTGCCACTCACTTATGTAAGCAAAAGTGTATGCTTACTATGGGGTTTAGACAACAGAGACTCACAAGTGCATAAAAGTTGTTGAACGCCATATTCCTTAAATATTTAAAAACCATAATTTCTCTTTTCGACATTCGTTTCAAGCCAACCAATAGCCTAGTGGATAAGACACTGAACATTGGAAGGCAACTGAAGTGTGAGGTTAATGGGTTTGGGTCTCTCGATCGGCTGTCGATCTGACGGTTTGAATTTTTGGTAGGTTTTCTCCACATGTAACGTGAATACTCGTTAAAACTCTTTAAAAAATCCCAACCCAAGGTATCCTGCCTTAGGCAGAAAGGCCTCGTGTAGCTTTCTCCTTAACAATTAAACAGACTTCCGTTTCAAATCATTTACGAATGTAAAAATTATGAATTTGCAAAATATTTTCAGCATCTGCAATTTATAATGATCTACATAATGCTTCACCATAAAGTGAAAGTTTGTAGTCAAACGAATTATTATTTTGCTTTGTATAGAAAAACGACCAATGCTTTCAAGTCCACACGGAAATCTTTAAGGCCTGTTAATTATTATGGTTGTTATTTTTTATAGTATTTTAAAACTAGGGCACCGATTGTATTTCAATTAATTTTTGTACAGTGCATCCGAATTTGATAACATGAGTTGGGGTAAGATGTCTCTAACATAAATATGAAAATAAAAATATATGGAAATAGCAGCAAAAAATCAGTGTTAAGAAATCAAGTGTAACAAATGTATGCTCAAAAAGAAAGGAATTGTGTGAAAGAAAGTCAGAGAAATGAAATTTTGTCTCATAGACGTCAGGATGTGAGATTAGTACTGTAAAAATGAAATTTTTAACCAACCGAATGCAGATGAAAAATAACTACAATTGCCGTTAATCTATTATTTCCAACTTCCAAAATGTGACTGACACCTCTGAACACGATGTCTGTTCCCCATATGAGAGCAGAAGTAGAATTTTTCAGCTGCTTCAGACGCTATCCAGGCTTGCGGAGGGAGGTATCATGAGGAGGCATACATTTAAACACTGCCGCGTGTAGTTTTGTTTCTTATAAAGTGCCCTACATTTGTTACGTTATAACGACTAATTAAACTTGATGTCGTAAAGTTGTGAGAATCGTTTTGTTTTTGTTTATTTGTAGCTTATGATATACTGTGTCACTCTGTGCTAAATCAGTGACCTATAGATATTATTTAGAAGTTCCTAAGAAAATGTTGTGTGAAATACACATTTGTCCCTATTGATCATGGATTTAGCAATTGGTGATTTTCATCTCTAACCTGAAATGAAAAGATGGTTATAAGGCAAAATTTTCAAGACTAATAAAGATTTTCAAAGTATGTTTAAGGCGTCTAGCAGAGTTTCTTAAAAAGGCACAGTTTCTTAAAAATGGTATCGGAAAGTTCGTCTACAGATATGACAATTGCGTGAATCTTTATGACAATTTCGTCGAAAAATAACCATATTGGTACCTAACTTTTGGTAATTTATTTTAACTGTTCATTGAAAGTTTAACAAAAACAAACCTTTCTTAGTAATTGAACTAGAGGAAAGCATTATTTTGCTTAGGTTGGCTAAGATTTTGCTTCTAGTATTAAGCTATTTTAAAAGCCTGAAATTGTTCTCATAGAGTATATGCTTGAAATACTGTAATATAGCTTCCTGAAGAAAGTAAAAATGAAAGATGCTACTTAAATGACCTAGAAAAAAGAATGCTAAATGATGCATTGTTGTTATATAGGCAATGCAGTGGTAATCCTATAAAAGTTAATTACGAAAGTGAAATCATTAAAAGAAAACATGATGAATGGTTTTGGTTTAAACAATTACAAGTTATTTAAATTAGTATATTATGACGCAAAAAAGGATTTTAATTTTGATACAAAAAATAAAAATATACATGATATTGAGATAAGAATTACAAGAAATATTTTTACAAACTTAATTTGAATCTATTTCATAATAAATTTATGTGGTGCTTAAATCTATTTGTCACATTCTTACTAACCCAATTTACAAGATACTTATTAATAATTGGAATATAACTTACAAAAACAGAAAGAATTCATCTTATTTTACGTCAGAATATTTCTATAATAAATTCTGCATTAGACTTTATTATTATTCCAAATAACGTACATCTTATATCACTTAATTTTGTCTTCTTGAAGCCAGCAATTTCATGAAAAAATGAATCAAAACTATCATTATTTAACTTTCTGCTCTTGATAAAATGCCAAATTAAATTTAAAATCGATCACTCGTTATTCTAGATCTCATTTATGTTACTCTGACAAAGCAACTATACCAAGATTGTTATATCGTGGAATAGGAAAATCCCTAAGTGAAAATGGAGCTTAAAATGTGACTTGTCAGCAGTTTTACATGCACAAATGATCTGAACTGTGTTAAAACAAAATTAGATTGTCTTCAGCAACATATAATAAGCTTCTAAAGATTATGTATATGGACTTACATTTTAAAATTACAGAGTGAGACATAAAAGTTGAGATTGTGACAGCAAAAAATTACGTTGAATGTTGTGAAGTCGTAGACCCTCGCAATCAAAATTTTTATTTTCAATATTTTATCGTTTACAATGGAGTGGTATCACAATTACTGCGTTCAGTTACCAACTCATCCAAAAGTCAAGATTTTCGGCTTCATTTTGTTATAATTGTTAAAATGAAATGAAATTAATTATTATTATTACTTTTTGGAATTTTTTTTTCAAACTGCTGCTACACTTAATTAGGAAAACATATGATTTAGTTGTAAACCATAACTTAAATTTGGTTGATTAGTAATAGTTGTGTACGACTGGCTATTTAAGTGAAATTTTAAGCATTTCGGGTAGCATTGAATGTAAATGACTACAAAATTAGTTCAGATAAATCTGAAATACATTAATGGGTAAACATTTCTTATTCTCTTTCATGTTTTACATCTTAATTTGGATTCTTAAGAGAATAACATCTGAGACTTTGTCAGAAAAAAAAATAATCAATTCTGAAAGTTATAACATATATTATAGCAAAACATTCTGTAGGAAAACATTTAATTATTTTCTGTTCATCAAAGATTACACTTGTGATAATGCCATGATAAAACAATTCAAAATATGAACTACATATTTTATATCACTAAAGGTATAACATGTGTATGCATATGTTCAAATGTTCATACATAGATACCATCACATATTTAATAAACGATGAATTATTTCTATACGATTTTCATTAAGGAAAATAAACTTTCGTTCAGAGAGATATTATAGGTACTTTATTAATTTATTTGTGAGGATTTGATTAATAATTTGGACAATCATATCCCATATATTTTGTGTTCCTTTTTTAATTTATAATGCATCATTTATAATGCTTAATTTAATCTGTATAATGCTTAATTTTCAATACAGTGAAGAAATTATTCGTAGTTTTGACAGCTTTCAACAGATGACATTTATTGAAAAAATAAATAAAAATACAACATATCTGAATAGATGAGATACATTTCTCAATCGGTTTAACAGTTTTACTAAGATTATTTCGCTATATCATTATTTACAAATTTTAAAGCCGCCACAAATAATTTATCAATTATTCAAAGGAAGCCTTTCTAGCATGTTTGTCATTTTTCACGCATGCATCTTTAATTTCAAAGTTGATCTAAAAGATTAAATAATGAAACGCTGTAGCAATTTATTTTGCTTGTAAGCACTTACAATGGATTTAACGTTCTTGACAAAATTACTCACCACAAGGAGAAGGGAGTGACATTTTGACAGAGCACTGTCAACAACATATTGAGTTCATTTATCATTTCGTAGTTTCAGCTCAAGAAATCATGTAATTTTTTAATGCTTTGACGATCAGTTCTTAGTTTATGGATATTCACTCCTTATATTGCTCTTATAATTTATCAAATCTACATCTGAAGTAATTTTTAATGACGTGTGTATGGAATGTACGAACAAATTTTATTAATGAATTTAACCATTACATAAAATTGCACAATAAGGTACATAAGGTACAATAGATTAGGTATCAAAAGTCAAACTTTGTATCGAAAACATCGGTTGTTTTATTAAAGCAAAACTGATAAGCACCGCACATATACTAATTTTACCATCTTGCTACCACCACAGCATTTAAGCAACTACAGAAACAAGAATATTAAAATAATTGAGCAGGCAACATTTCAAACCCCTTTTCGAAAGCTTAAAATTAACCAACAATAAATATTTTTCTACTCAGAGCACTTACTTTTAAGCATAAAAATATATTTATAAATAATAGTTAAACTGTACATACTTTGAACCAAGAATTAAGTTGAAATCCAGTATATGGAAAGAAGGAAGAAGAAAACAGAAAGAAAAACACATCTCCATACGTGGTGAACTACGGAAAAAATCCAATTGACAAAAAAATACACTTGAAATCGACAAACTGGAAAAACCTATCAGCAGGTGTTTTCAAAGAAATCAGAGAACTTTGGATATAAACCAAGGAAAAGAATGCATACTTCTAAGAAGCCTGCTTTGAAAAGGATTGATGCAATCACTATAGAGTACAATTGAATTTAACACAGGGGAGACAAAAATTCACGATTCCGGTGAATCTTTTATTTACGAAATACCATAAGCACGGACAAAACAGAGAATTGAAAGTTTAAAAAAAGATTAGTCACAACGACAAATGAGTATTTGCAGCATTAACACGCTTGGATCACATATTTGTACGAATCTATATGTCGCTCTATTTAAAACAAAGGATTATTTTGAAAGACTCAGCATTCATTTTACAAAAGTGCACATCCTCAACATCTTCCTATGCACAAGATTTAATTCTTATTCTTTTCAGCTGTCGTGTTGCACCTTAAAAGTGATAGAGTCTCTCCTTAATCACTCTTTTTATTTGAGAGTTTCTTTTGTGACGTTGAAAGTTAAATGATTTCTGATTAGAAGGACCTTAATTTTGCATAAATATTCCTTAGATTATATGTTTAGAAAAACAACCAACCGAGCATTTTTTTTTAATCGCGTGTGAGAACGAGATCTTATTTACGTCACACGATTACGATTGCATTAGTAGTAAAACAGTAACAATCCCTGACTAAAAGATTATATCGCAAGAAATATAGTTCTGTAGGTCCTAATACTGAGATTACCAGATATTTAAGTATTTTTAAATTGTAAAAAAATGATTAACAGAGCATTATATTTACAAACCCTAATTATAAGATTTTTAAAAATTGCAGTTTTTGAAGATGTCTTTCATACAGTTATGGTTATTGTTTTAATTTTTACACATGCAAGCAAAAAATATTTCTTAAACTATCTTGCCTAGTTTAAACATTGGAAAACTTCTTTTACCCTAATTTTTGAGCAGTTTTACTACTTTAAATGAAATTGTCTTCGATAGGATTTGACATTCGGCTTGAATTTACTGAATTTAAATATATATATATATATATATATATGGTGTCGGTGTCCAGTGATAACGTAGTCAGAGATACTTAGTTCCAATTTCAAAAATGCTTTAAATTGTATAATCTATTATATCAGAAACAACTGAAGTCAATAAATAAATTCCTATAAAATTTACGAAATTTATATTTTTATACAGTCCCGCAGTCCTATAATTTATATTTAGAAAAATTTTCTTTATACAATTTCATGCACAATAAAAAAATCGCCCTCATAAGACCAAAATTCACCGAGTTATGAAGCAACAAACATTATGACTCAAGTCACTTTTCAACGTTCTAAAATATCCCATTACGGTGAACAGTTAGGGGACTGTATAGATATTGAAATTTTAAATTATAGGTTTTAATTTAATTTTCTGGCATAATGCGGAGAAAGAAGAAAAACTAATTTTAGAATACTAATCTGTAAGTAGAAGGTTATAGCGAGGATCTAGAAAATGTATCCGGGGTCTTTCGAAAATCTTTTCTCTACTTGAAGTAAGAGAATTTTAATAAGTTGTGTAAATAAAAAATGTTTTGTCGAAACAATGAGAGATTTATTAAAAAGACAGAACATCTAAACGTTTAACAAATTTTTGAGTGTATTTGCAGAAATTGAAATGAAATATGGTGTTTTAGGTAAAATGGTTGGCAGACGATAATTGCTTGAGATTTAGTTTTCCTGCTGATATGGCAACAGACGATAAACATTAAATTTTAATATTTTACTGGAGTTGAAAAACTGTTAAGTTACTTTGTTAGTGTTTGTCTAAAGTTTATGATATTTCAATTCGTAGCTTATTGAGTATAGAAAACGAAAGTTGATGTTTAATACTAATGAATACACTGAAATGGTGTTATTTTACGGAGAATTTCATCGGAATTAGCGAAAGGCTGCGAAGCAGTATCTCTCTATTGTAAAAAAAAGTAGAGGCCGATGGCGCTGTCAGAGCTTGTTGACCTATCTCCTCCTAAACCGTGGGGATTTGAGTTTCGACTAAGGTGCCCACAGATTCGATAAATTCCGAGGAACCTGCTAAGCTGACTTAAATTTCGAAAATCGAATTATTTTAGAAGATATTAATAAAAAACTGAAAAAATAAACATAATGGTTACCAGATTTGGCATAAAATCATTCATTCCTTTGCAACAAAGCGTTTCCAAGTATCTAGAATTGCGTAAAATTTACAAACATGAGTTAGAATTACGCCCATTTTACGCCAAAATAAAAAACTATATTTCTTCTATATTATTAAAAAATATGTGTAAACTGTTAGTGAGTTTGTTTGAATGTGTCACGCGTAGCTCGCAGACGGGTGATCGTAGAAATACCAAACTTTGTACGGAAATTTTCCATGACAGTTCCCGACACACCTCGAAGCGATTTTTTCAAAACTCGAATTATTTTAGGAGATATTGATAAAAAACGTATCGCAAAAGGCTAATTTTTGCTTTCCGCCATTTTGTAATTGTAACCCCACCGTGGAAAAAGCGACGTTTAAGCTTATCTAGGTTGCCACATTCGGCAAGTTTTTTAAATGATTCAGACTCTTGAAGTAAAAATAAAATAATAACGATTTTTTTGCCTAGATTATTTGTAAGACTGTTTTTAAATTAAAATATCGTGTGCATGGGAAATCAGAGCAGGAATGAAATGTTTTATACTCAAAAGAAACATATTTAGAAACTTTCTGAGACTAAAATGTGCAACTTTTTAATTTGGCGAAAAATTAAACGGTTTTGTGCGATTTTGAGGAGATGATTCTAATGCTTGGCGCAATTTATCGTAATTTATCGTCTGCTGAATACACCTGAGAATAAGTTTTTGAAATTTTCATTCAGTTGGAATTGTGCATTTTTCTGTGCAGCTTTTCTCCATCTATTAATGACTATGTTGCTTTATCTCTCACCCCCTTTATTGAAAATAGTACGAAAAACGCGTCCCAAAAATGCGACATAAAAGTATGCCACATAATTTTACATATATTTAAGTACTATTAGTTCACAATAGCTTTAATCTATAGTTACAATATTTCGTAAGCTGTAGAATAGGCATCACCTGTTTTTTTCTATAAATAGGTTACAATAATATGAAATAAGTAACTCAAAATGTGTTACACAAAGTTGACAATTTTCAAATAGTAAGTTCGCTTAGACAACAGGAGTTTAGAATTAGCGATTATTCGTTTTTCCAAAACAGAATAACTAATATCTTGAATATGAAAAATAATTAAAATGTAGATTATTTTAAAGCCGGTTCGGTCCAGCTGGATTATTTGCTACCAGTAGAAATATTTGGTGGCGCTAAGTGTGCCATTATAGCAGTTATAGTACACTTTGGATATTAGCTAGCGCGATGAGATGGTTATAATTCGTGGTACTAAGTACGCCAATCTGCAAACGATTGTTTAAATGAAAATATGGATAACGGTTTTCCGGTAACCTTAAATGAACAGTAATTATAGGTTGTGAGCATGTGTAAATCGCCAAATCATGAAAAGTTGCCATAGGTGGCAAGCTATCCTATCTGTTCCGTAGCTTTTATTAACTTTACATGGCAACATTAAATACCATTGTGTTTCTGAGGAGTGCAAATAGTTTTTCCAGCGGAGTCCGCACTCCAGATGGAGTATAGCTCAGGACCCGTACAACACGGATTCCCATAACAAAATATATTCCGTGTTATGAGGGGGAGGGGGTCTACTGTAGTGTGAAGTTTAAATTTTTATGTACCAATGAACATGCAAGAATCAAGCAATGTGTAGCTCAGTAACATTCTATCTAATCCAATCTTCGGGTTTTGTCTGTTGAAATTATGTCTTTTTTACGAATAAGCCTTATTAGGGGCCGAATGCCTCATACGAAAAGCGAGCGTAGCGAGTCTGGGGGCCTTGGCCCCTAGTGCTATAAAATTTCCGAATCACAATCACCCATCTGCTAGTACAATATCAAACGCAGTGACGCGCTTAAGAGAAACCAGCAGCATTCTAAATCGTAAAAGATCAAGAAGCATCCTGGATTTAACAAAGCACGTGTATGTGGAAGATGTCCTATTATATGCTCTCGCTCATCCACTGTAGTGTAAGAAGCATTAGAGAACCATGTGGTTATTCTAAATCACAAGTATGGAATATTTTAAGTACATATGGTGCATATCCATACCGCCCAATTTTGGCACAAGATTTATTGCCTGGAGACAAAAAACGTAGATTTGATTTCTGCAATTTCAATTTAAATAAGCAAAATGATAATATGTCGTTCGTTAGTGACATTATGTTGCCGATTAGTGTCAGTTTACAAAACAGGGTGTTATAAATACACAAAATAGTCACTATTGGTCTCTGTAAAACCCGCATATCATTCGCTCAAAGAGACATCAAGTCGATAAATGTTTGGTGCGGCATATGGAAAGAGACCGGGCCATTTTTTTTTCGATGGCGCTTTAACATCCGAAAGATATGCACAGACTTTAGAGGGCTCAGTGACTGACTTCTTAGACGAGTGCGTTTCACTACGAGATCTATCACAAATCTGGTTTCTGCATGATGGTGCTCCAGCACATAAATCACTAAGCCTCGTACTGTTCTAACAGAAACATTTGGAAATAATATAATTGGGTACGGCGGTCCTGTTGAGTGGCCTCCAAGATCACCAGACTTGAATCCCTTAGATTACTTTCTCTGGGGTTTCTTGAAAAGTAAAGTATATTAAAAAGAATCAATAAGTCTGTCAGACTTACTAAATCGCACATGTGTAAGCATGCAGATGTGCAACACCGAGTATACTACGCAAAGTGCAGGAAGAGTTTTTGACACCGGTGTATGTTTGCATTGCAGCTGAGGGAAGCTACTTTGAGCAAATGTTACGCTAACAGAATTTCTTATATTATTTTAAGTTTCTAACATAGCATATATTCGTATTTTAAAATGCTTGATATTCTTAATAAATTTTTATTGAAAAGTTCGATTCTCTTTCTTTTAATTTTATGTTATTGAACACAAGCTCATTAAAAAAAATCGTAAAAAAGTTCTATTTTGAGTATAGGCTATATTTTTATGTTAATTTACTGGATACCAGGGGCGTAGCCAAGGGGGGGGTTAGGAAGGATGTGATAACCCCCCCCTCATGAGGAATTTTTTGCCATACAAAATGTATATTCTTCACTACATTATCACACACAAGTATACATATTTATGAGTTGTAGTAGTCGTAACCCCCCCATGAAAAGTTTCTGGCTACGCCCCTGCTGGATACACAAAGTTAAACGTTAATCTACTTTATTGCAATCTACAATCATAAAATAGTTAATGAAATTTCTAATAAATATTACAAGGCTCAAAGCCATGTACATTAATTTTTCTCAAATTCATTTTGTATACAACCCCTATTTCGCAGCTCGAAAAGTGCTCTAACTTTAAGCATCTGTAACTCGGCGAATTTTGGTCGTAGAAGGAGGATTTTTTTTATTGTGCATGAAATTGGAAAAAGAAAATTTTTATAAATATAACTGATAGGACTGGAGGACAGTGTAAAAATTTAAATTTCGTAATTTTTATAGGATTTGATTTATTGACTTCGATTTTTTCTCATATAATAGATTATACAATTGAAAGCATTTTTGCAACTGGAACTATGTGAGTCTGACTAACGGTTAAGGAAATAGCCATTGGACAGCGGTCAGGGTCTAGTTGGGGTGGGTGAAGGAATTTCATTTCTTTGTTATCCGGAAGGGAAAAAATTCCAATTTGGGATTAAATACCTCCGCGCGACTAACAATGTTTCATTACGTTGCTAACATAAACTAAGTAAAAACTAAATGTAAATTAACTAAATCGACGTTACACTACTGGTATGTATTGACAAAAGGCTATTAAATGAAATTAATATCATATTAATAAAGTAATTAGTGTTTTTAAGTATAAAGCATATCATATGAAATTTTCTTCTCAGAAAGCATGATATTTAAGGAACTGCTGAAAAATCTCTAAACAAGTATGAAAAGCACGATTTCTTCCCATGAAACGTAATAGAACTGATGCATTTTACGTTATAAGTCCACAAATTTGTTTTTTAAACGTTCTTAGTCAAAAATACAAAAAAGACAAAATGGGGTAAAATTTACCTCATGCGGGTGCTTAAATTACAAAAGTAGGCGCGCCTGCTTACGGGGTATATAAAATGTGCGCTCACCTCGTAGCATGGACAAAAGCACCCGCGCGCCCTTAGATTTAGCAAAATACGCATTTCTTTGAATAATCGTGTCTATAATATTCTTGAAATCGTCAGAAAGATAGCGTGAATATGAGATAAAATGTTAAACAGATGTTTGAAACCATAAGTGCATGAACGTTTTAGCTTAATATCAAACCATTCAGGTGAGTATATTTTCTCAGCATATACAGCCAGTTCAGAATTTCAGTTTCCGTATGCAAGGGGTGATCAAATGAAAAGGTGCGAAACGTCGTAACAACTTAACTGTTAACATAATTGCCTATGCCGCTATGGGAGAACGTAGCGAGAGATCTAGGGATGCGATTAGAGATTTCATCGTGGATAGGAACATGCGGGGGCCAGCAGGAGAGAGTAGAAGCTCTCATGAAAACACCCTCCTGCGTCCAATTGACGTGGTAGTGCGTGGGAGGACAGGATGGCGTTCTGCAAAATTCGACGACTTAGGAGCAGCGAAGCGTTATCCGATTTCTGACAGCGGAAGGTGTTAAACCGGCCACTATTCATCGCCGGATGATGACCGTTTACAGGGAAGACTGCGTGTCCCACAAGTCAGTGAGAAAATTTAGTGTCCATTTTCGCCAAGGAACTGGCCGAGCTCAAGTGGGATCAGCTTCATCATTCGCCTTAAAGTCCGGACATGTCGCCCTTAGATTTCTAAGTGTTTGGGCGCCTGAAAATAACAACTGGGAGGGAAGCGCTCCAACTCGGACGACGTATTCATGGACGCTGTGACGGACTGGGTCTCGTCACGGCCATAGGAATTCTGGGAACAAGGAATCCTGCGGCTTGTTCATCAGTGGGATCGTTGTCTATGGCCTATGGTGTATATTTTGAATAAAGTCTACATTTGTACCCACCACAGCGATACGCATATCAACTAAACACTTCTGATCTGAATTTAAATCAGTTTTCTTCCCCAAAACAAGAAAGTTAGTTTCAGTTGGCAAAAAAGTAACCGCACAGGAACATTAGCGCAGTTTTCTAGCTTCTAACCTATCGTATTTTAACTCATTGGATCTCTTCTTTTTATCATTTAAATGACAAAAAAGGTGTCCCATGGTAACTCCTTACCACACGCCAAAAAAAATTAATCATAGTAAACATCTTAGAAATCTTCCCATCAAAGAAATCGCACGTTATTCGGTTTAGTGTTTACAACGATTACATCACACCAGTTCCCATGTATTATAAAAAATAATTTGAATTGTCTATATTCAATATATTTTTTATAATATATGCGTTTCAAATGGAGTAATTCTTTATGAAATATCCTGTATTTTGTGTTTTTTATTGTAGTTAAAACGATTTTCACTTTCATGTGAAGAGTATATATACATATATATATATATATATATATATATATATATATATATATATATATATATATATATATATATATATATGAGACGTCAGATATTTCAAGTAGGCTTCAGAGTTAAGGCAGGTAATATGGTTTATTGAACATTACAATTAAGTTACAATTTAGAATGAGAAGAGGGGAGGGGAGACGGGTACAAGAATCAGCGTGGACTCATGAAGCAGTTCCAGTGGCAGAAGTCCCCCGATTTTCGATGTGAGGGAGTATTTACGCTTACCACCCCACGTGGTCTGCGAAGACACAACTCCTCCTCTCTCTTATCTCTGATCGAACAACACACATTTACCAACGTGACCGGCATCCGGGGCTACGAGGGCGTGAGGACACGTGTACATCTAAAGAACTCAGAATCGACGGCCTGATGTCTGACAAATAACAAAATAAATAAAACATAGCTCCACAGCGCGCGTGGCAAGTATGACAGGAAAGCAAAACTTACAGTGAAAGTACCCGCTTGAACAATACCCAAACTAGTAAAACCCAAATTACCTTATACATTACAATATCCCCCCCGGCAAAAGAAGTCTGACGAGCAATATCATTGAGGTGGCCAGTCTCTCACTTGCGAGTCAGACGTCCTTGCATCCTAATCTTAAAACTGCGAACTAATCTAATTTTCAAGTTTAGACACCTTAAATTTTTCTGGCTAGAATTCTGGAGTTATGTTGTACAATACTTGAGAGGCAGGATGCAGTTTCTAAAATTTGACAAAACATAATGATGCAATAGTACGAAAATCTTACAATAAAAATAAAACAATGAGTGCGCATAATTTTTTTCAAATTATCACAAGTAATATTTACAACCTAGGTGGGATACAATAATACTGTACAACAATATAGTAATATAATTAAACAAAATGGAATAAACATGGCTGACATTCATTTTCTTCGGCAAATACTTATGGCTTTGGCTTGCATGGCATAAAGTGAATGGAATGAAAATAACTTGGCAAAATGCAGTTGGCAAAATGGAGTAAATTTATTTAGTGTAAAGGCAATGTAAAAAAAAATGTAAAAATGTGTGTAGTGTGTAGAAAATTTCGAAGACCATAGCTGTGAAACAGCAGTACCATCACACAGGTATGGGGTATAGTAAATACCACTTGTAGGCATTTTAAGTTTGCCCAAACTTTAAACTCTCCATAGTATGACAACAGAAATGGGTTCACATGATCCCGAAAAAGGAAGACAATTGTCAACTACGAAAGAGAAAACTTGGCCATTGCCTCATAGCTTCCAAAAAAAGGGAAGAAATGACTCAATAGACAGTTGGGAAAAACTGGGGGATTATTGAGAGGAAGTCCCAGCCTAGTCTAAGTCTAGCTTCATTTATTGTTTGCATAATATCTATAAAATATACAAAGAAAAAAGGTGCAGTTTTACTTACACCGCACACACTCGGACTTGGGGACTTCTTCAATGACTAAGAGAAGCGGGTGACAGAGAAAGGTTGTTAGAAGCATAAAAGAAAAAAGGATAGACGATAGACTTTATGTCGAGTATTCAGGGTTCCAAACTCAACACTTAGAAATTTTGAATACATTTTTTTTTCTATTTTTCTATTTTTTTTTTTAGATCAATTATTGTTAATTAAATTTAATCACCTTCGTGGGCTAGCTTTAATTTGTCAGGAGGGAAATAAGGTCTCAATTTAGAAGAGTGAACTATTTCCGTAGGTTTCTTAGTATGGTAATTAGGTTTATCAATTTCGAATGTAACTGAAGAACATTTGTTTACAATTGAATAAGGACCTGAAAAAGTAGGAGATAATTTACGTGTATTTGGGTAGTTAAATTCTTCATAAATTACAAGATCTCCTGGTTCGAAATTAGCTTCTATGAATTTATTGTCATATCTAATTTTATTTTTATTATGAAATTCTATTGTCCTTTCTTTTGCTAATTTTCGAGCTTCATCAACAGGAGGATAGGTATTTTCCGAAATAGGTGAGTCATATGGCAATTTTCCAAACATTAAATACATGGGTGTAAACTTCGTTACTGAATGAGGTGTGTTATTATATTCACTAATAACCTGCTCTAGTAACTTAGTCCAAGGAATTTTAGAAGGTGAAGAGTTAACTTTACATTTTAATCTAGTAACTATGGATTGATTTACTCTCTCTACTTTTCCATTTGTCTGTGGATGATGAGCTGAAGTTAATAGTTGTTTAGTATTGTAGTTCTTGAGGAATTTTTTAAAACGCGAAGCAGTAAAAGCTGCATTTCTATCACTAAGTATCTTTTGAGGAACTTGAATATTGAATATTTGTTTTAGACAGTCTACATAGGTTTCAGTAGTGACACTTTCCGAAGGAAAGGCCCAAACATATCTTGTAGCATGGTCAATTATTAGATGTAGATATTTTTTTGTTGAATTGTAATAGTTGAAACCTCCTACAGTATCAATCGAAAGACATTCAAAGGGTTTATCAGTAGCAGGTACAGCCTGTAACAAACCAAATTTCTTCTGTTTAGGTTTTTTGTTAAATTGGCAAGTCGAACAATGTTTAACATAATTGGAAATATCTTGAGTCATATGAGGCCAATAATAGAAAGGTGAAATTATACTTAACATTTTTTGAACACCAGGATGGCCAAAATTTTCATGTGCATTTTTCATTAAAGTTTTTCTTAAGCTCATAGGCACCACTATTTTTTTGAATCCTTTCTTATTTATGGTAATTAAATCATTAATGATTTTATATTTAGGACCATGCATATTTTCTGCTAATTGATGATTTTTAATTTCTTCAGCATCTAACAATAAAACCGAAGGTTGAATTAGTTGGAGATGTTGAGAAGGAGGAATCCTTGATAACAGATCAGCTTCGACATTTGTTGAGCCCTTTAGGTACTTTATTTCGTAGTCAAACATACTTAATTTAAGGGACCAGCAGAATAATCTTCCTCTTAAATTTTTGACATTTTTTAACCAAACCAATGCCGCGTGGTCAGTATGAATGACGAATTTTTGACCGTGAAGGTAATGATAAAATTTATCAAGGGCATCAACGATAGCCAAACATTCTAATTCAGTTATGGTGTAATTCTTTTCATATGATCGAAGCGATCTCGAATGATATGCAATCGGGTGCAAGATACCTGAGGCATCCGGCTGCTTCAACACAGCTCCAACTGAACATTTTGATGCATCAATAAATACATGGATAGGTAATTTAACGTCGTATAATTGTAACACAGGTTTAGATATCAAAATATTTTTTAAGGTTTCAAAACTTTTCTCACAGTTTGTTGACCAATCCCATTTAGCGTTTTTCTTTAACAAATCATTTAAAGGACGTCTTAATTTTGCATACCGATCAATAAATCTGTTATAAACATTTACAGAACCAAGAAACCTCTGTAGTTCCTTTACGTTAGTAGGTGGCTTCAAATTTTTGATAATTTCAATATTAGCATTATCTGGAGTAATTTGACCTTGTTTAACCTCATACCCCAAAAATTTTATAGTGTCCTTAGCAAAGTTACATTTAGATAATTTCAATTTAATATTCTCCTGCAAACAAATTTGGAAAATAGTTTCTAAATGCTGCATATATTTTTCCATAGAAGAAGAAAAAACCATTATGTCATCAAAATAATTATAGGCAAATTTAATTTTATATTTATTTAATATTCTTCTCATGACTCTGTTAAATATAGCAGGCCCTGTCTTAATGCCAAATGGGAAGACCTGGAACGTATAGAGACCTGTATTAGTTACAAAGGCTAGTTTTTCAGTATCTTGAGGGTGGATGGGCACATGCCAAAATCCAGACGCCAAATCAAGAGTTGAGAATATTTTCGCCCCACTTAGTTTATCTAATAAGCTGTCAATACGTGGCAAAGGCTCGACATCATTTTTTACTATATTATTTAATTTACGATAATCCACACACAGTCTAGTTTTGGTACCCTCGTCGCGTTTCTACGCTAAAGTGACGGGTGCAGCATAGGGGCTATTGCTTTCCTTAATTAAACCAGCTTTTAATAATTGTTCAATCTGAGAATTAATTTCGTCTTCCTCTTTAGGAGAGGTTCGATAAGGCCTGAGGCAAACAGGTAGGTCAGAAGTTAAATTTATACGTTGAGGTTCTACATTAATACGACCAATATCATATTTATTTTTTGCAAAGATTTTCTCATATTTATTTAATAATTCCTCTAATTTTGGATTGATAGCTTTATAAACAGTCTGAGGGGGAACGCTTTCCTCAGAGGCTTTGCTATCGGTTGAAGAACTGGGTTGATTTAAATGTAGAGACATAGGTAAGGCATCATAATTGTATAAAGGTAATCTAACATTATTTTGAAAAACACATAAATTCACACAATCAATATATAAACAAAACTTTTTACACTCTGGTAAACCCAATATGGCATATGGCAGGCTTAAATATACTATAAAAAATTTTACACACTGAGTAATGTTTCCAATTTCTAAATTAACATAACACACTGTATCAAGTATCAGCAGTCCATCTGCCTGAGTAACATTTAAACGCGAGACTCTCTGTACTTCTAAATTATATCGTCCAACAAAACTTTGCGGCAAGACAGAGAGTGTAGAGCCAGTGTCTATGACACAGGGAACACTTAAAAATTCAAAATTGTCAATTTTGGGTTGAGTTAATTTTTTCCTTAGGTACCCGGGTACAGTAAATAGTCATAAGTTCTCTTCTCGCGAGGTCTCAGTACCATTATTTTGTGAATTTAAAATAGTGGTGTTCGAAGTCATATTCTGGTGAGTCATAATTGGTGTCACGTATGGGTTTTCGCAATTTGGTTGTTACTTTTAAAGGGACAATTATGCGCCCAATGGAAAGCATTACTTATCCCTAGCCCCTCACATTTTCTACATGGAGTTCTAGGTAGGGTGCTTTCTTGGTAATTGACATTATTTTGGTGGTGTAAACTTTGAGGACTTTGAGATAGGGGTCGAAAACGGGGCCAATTATTTATTTGGGTTCGCCCTTGGGTTGAATTATGAATTGGTTGACGCCAATTTGGTCGGTTATAAACAGGAGCATGGTAGGGTCTAAAATTCCGAAGCTTGGGTGTAAAGTAACTAGAATTTTGTGCATTATTGGGCGAGGAGGTAAAACTTGCCTGTTGGGGCGGTTCGTGAATTTTAATTAATTTTGACGCTACCTTAAGCCACTCGGTGGCACTACCGGGTGGTTGCAGGGTTAAAAGTGCTCTCACATTACTAGGAAGACCATTGGTCAATCCTTCTAATATTATATTATTAGGTAGATCCCAATTTTCTACCTATTTCTAATTTTTCATGAAAATAAGTTATAAGATTCGAAATTTTTTCTAGTTTTAAATTTGTAAAATCCATGAAAGTAAACACGGTACATGAAATATATTTTTCTCTCAGTATTTCAATCAATTCTTGCCAATTATTACAATTTGCAATATTATTTATGTATGTTGTTAAGGCAGACCCCTTAAGAAATTTTCCTATATTTTAAAATTTCCAGTCTTCATCTTTATTTTGTTGTAAGCAACACTGTTCGTAATAAGCTATCCAACTTTCAAAACTCATATTATCTTCAAAATTAAAAGGGGCAATAAACTCATCACTTTTTTGCAGGGACATAGTGGCAATAGTTTGTGTATTTTCTTTACCATCTAACGACATGCTGAATTTTTTTTCTAAATTTTTACCTGAACGGAGAAGCATTTAATAATTGCATTCAGAATTTTTATTTAGCAACATTAATAATAATACTGCAATAAATTTACAAAATCTTCCCTTAATGAAAATACTATATTAATGGGAAAAATGCAGATATATCAATTTTTTTTTTTTTCATCAACACTAAAATAGCCCTTTAAAATAACACACACACAATTAATAACCATTTAAATATAATGTTCTAATGTTCACTTCAACTCTAAAATAAAAATCGCTTACTTTTACGAAAGAAATTGATATCCACAAATTAAAATCGTCATCCCTCAACGATAAACAAAACACACACACACAAAAAAAAATATTCTCTCCCAAGTTAAATGCAGGCAGGAGGAGTGTTGGTCAACAAGTTGTACGCACAAAAACAAAAATATTCGGCAGGGAGAAAAGGGGGAAATGATTCACCAGTTGCACACACTTCTCATGGGGGGCTGTCTTGGGTCAATGAAGGCAGTAAATTTTGACGCACCGCCGCGCTGTAATGATGACAGGAGTTTCTCTTGGTTTGTGGCGAACGTGCGAAAAAGGAAAAAAAAAAGATGAATTAGGAGGCGCAGATTTTGGTATGATGAGCGCTGCAGAAATATGGTATAGGCTGTTCATCAATGCAGACGTTCTTCCATTTCGGCATTAACGGCGTAGAACGTACAGGACGTTCTGTGAAGTACTTCAGAAGGTAACCTGAGTCATCAGTCGGTATTGAAATCTCCCAGAGCAGGGCTCGACGAAGTTGGCCGGTGGAGAGCGGACTCAAGGAGTAGGCCATCGGCTGGTGTCGGTGAAGAGGCGCGCTGCATCTCCTGCGAACGATGGGCGATGAACCCGTCTCCCGGACTTTTGAGCGTTAATTTTTTTTTTTTACAATTTAAAATTTTTAATTTGCACACAGGCAATCATCCTGTCGGCTATTTGAGACGTCAGATATTTCAAGTAGGCGTCAGAGTTAAGGCAGGTAATATGGTTTATTGAACATTACAATTAAGTTACAATTTAGAATGAGAAGAGGGGAGGGGAGACGGGTACAAGAATCAGCGTGGACTCATGAAGCAGTTCCAGTGGCAGAAGTCCCCCGATTTTCGATGTGCGGGAGTATTTACGCTTACCACCCCACGTGGTCTGCGAAGACACAACTCCTCCTCTCTCTTATCTCTGATCGAACCACACACATTTACCAACGTGACCGGCATCCGGGGCTACGAGGGCGTGAGGACACGTGTACATCTAAAGAACTCAGAATCGACGGCCTGATGTCTGACAAATAACAAAATAAATAAAACATAGCTCCAGAGCGCGCGTGGCAAGTATGACAGGAAAGCAAAACTTACAGTGAAAGTACCCGCTTGAACAATACCCAAACTAGTAAAACCCAAATTACCTTTTTATACATTACATATATATATATATATATATATATACTACATAAACTGTTGAAAACTAATTATGTACCAATTAACGGGGAAATGACTGACAATAAATTTGAATGAAAATGTCCGTCCGTTCTGATTACGATTTTCCCTAGCTATCTCTATAAAGAAATTAAACTTTTGCCTGTAAATTACTTGGAATTCAAAAATTTAGTGATTTCTATTCCTTCCGAGCACTTGGCAATCCAGTACGACTGTCAAAAAAATATTTGTCTGTTTTTCTTTCTGTGGTCTGTCGTTGTTTGCCAGTGCATCACGTAAAAATGACGGAAGCGAATGAAATGAAATTGGATGACATGATATGTGGTCACTCAACCTAAACTAAGGTATCTAATTATTTAACTCTCTGACATTTCTTTTATCGAAATAAGTTCAAAAATTGCGTACTTTTTGTAGCTAGCTTTCAAAAGCGCACGCAAAATGTTGCAAAAATTTTTCCTATATGTGGACAACTAACGAAATCTCTTAGACCACATCTAAATAAACAATTAAACATCACAGAGAAAGCCGAAATGAAACCATGAACAGGGAAAGAGCGGGTTGCACAATTAAATAGACGGCAAAAATGTATCCCCACGGAAATCGCGGGCTGCACAAATTTTGCTACTTCTACGTTGCCCATGGAAATCGCGAGATGCGCAGCGAGAGGGTTAAAAACTTTGATTAGATTTTGAGATTTTGCGAAAATATTTATAAACTGTGTACATATATGGTCGCGCATCACGTAAAGATGATGGAAGTGAATGAAATGAAATTTTGCAACATAATAAACTTAACTTACTCACTCAACTTAAACTATAGGCGTCGAATTTTTAAAATACTTTGATTACATTTTGAGACTCTGCGAAAATTCTTTCAAATTCCGTACATATTTGTTCGACAATCACGTAATAACGACAAAAACAAATGATATATGATTTGGTGTCGTTATAGGTGGTAGGCGTTGAATTTTTAAATTCTTTTGATTAAAATTTGAGATTTTGCGAAAATCGTTTCAAAATGCATAAATTTTTGTTCCAGCATCATGAAATAAATTCTACAGAGTATGAAAGGAAATTTGGTGTCATGTTAGGTTGTCACTCAACTTAAAATATAGGCGTCGAATTTTCATAAATTTTAAATTGCATTTTGAGATTTTTCGAAAATTATTTCAAAATGCATAAATATTCGTTCTCGCATCACATAATAATGGCTAAAGCCAATGAACTGAAACTAAGCACATGATAGATGGTCACCCAATTTAACTGTACGTGTTGAAATTTAAAAAACGTCTAATTATAGATTTTGAGATTTTCCAAAAATCGTTTCAACATGTGTAAACATTTGTTGCGCATCACGTATTAAGGACTAAAACGTATCGAATGAGATTTGGTGACATGATATGTCGATTTTTTTTTTTTAATTTTGAATAGATTTTGCGATTTTGCGGAAACTTATTTAAAATGTGTAAAATATTTCTCGATTACTTATAAACCACTGAAGCAAATGAAATAAAATTTAGTATCATCACTGGTGATCACTTGAACTATAGGTGGCAAAGAACTTTAAAACTTTAAATAGATTTTGAAATGTTGTGAAAACTCTACATGTTTGTTCCATTGGCCAGTAGTTGGCAATACCTATAAACAGGTAGTGCCCGCCCTTGGAAAAAAAAATGCTGACAGATATTGGAAAAAGAAAATAAAAACATGCCTTTGGCTTCCCAAAATATCTGCAAATCGAAAACCTTCCCGTTTATTGATTCTTTGTTCTCAATTTGAAATAAAGAATCTAAATTACTTTCTGAAAATTAAGAGTAGAAATTAAGGGTATGAATTGAAACACCCGTATTAATAAAAATGATCTTTTATTATAGTATTATTTATATATATATATATAGATAGATATATGTAATTAATATAATTACTGATAAGTGCGCTGATGGTATCAAAATATTTTTACTACTGAAATTGTCTAGCGAAAATCCATTTATTAGAATAAGTCGCAAAATTCAGAAACCAAACCGAACTTGAAAATTTACCGTTTAAACGCGAACGCCGTTAAAAAAAGTACCAATTAATGGGAGAAACTGGCATTTCCCTTAAAAAGAAGGCTAGAAATATCCTGAAATTTCAGAATATTTTTAACTGTACATGTATATATGCACGTATATATGCATATACTGAAAATAAACAGAAAATATTTACGTAATTAAATTGCTAAAATATTGGGATTTGATGTTTCGTGTTTAGTCTTTTAATTTTCAAAATTTGTTCTGTCTTGTAATTTGCTTTTTCCCGAGAATGAGAATCAGAGTGGTAATAAATTCTCCATCATTTTTAACCTAACCCTCAACTTCATGTTTTGCGTCAATGTACTTGAAAAGGCATTTCTTCCCGCCGTATACAGACGCTATGTCTGTTGACATGAACCAAATTATGACGAATTATGTAAACAGCTCCCATGATAGAACACTTTTTTCTGTTAATGTTGGACAAAGAGAGTTTTGCAGGTGTTTTTCGACATTTTTCAGGATCCCGTATTGCATCTTCGCATTCTCTACTACTTACTTCCCCTTAGCAAATTTATAAAAAATATTGTCACTAATTCTGTGCATCTTTATTTAAATAGTAGTAACCAATGAGAGGTAATCCTCGTAAACGATACGAGAAAAAGTATATAATATTGATAGTTACTGATTATATCATCAGCTAAATCATCGTTTTTGACGAATTTCTAAGGAATGTGCGTAGAGTGACACTTGGCAAAGTACAATCTGACGCCGAAAGGTGATATTCTTAAAAAATTATTGGAACAGAAAAATGTTGGATACCTTCACCTGTCCTACGGTGTGCTGAAAGTTAAAAATCAATATGTCTTTAGTACTGAACACAATTTTGCGTTTTAGAAAACATGGTTTTCTTTTCTGTACAGCATGATCTTCAGATGTAACGTGGGGAAAGAAATACATAAGAGACATAGGGATGAAAACTATAATATCACCACTCTATTTTTTTTTAAGATTTGAAGCTTACCGCAAATCGCACTAGTATAATAGTGCTGCGGCTCATAAGCTAAGCCGCAGCACTATTATTCTAGTGCGATTACTTATGACAAATACCGCTTTCAGCGAGATAGCAAGCTGTGGTGGGGTGCATTTTATAGCATTGTAAAGAACACATGAAATATGGGGAG